>QRFJ01005082.1:0-142701 GCA_006176705.1 Cocos nucifera | reverse complement strand
TCCTGCTAGCTGCAGGCACATAATAACAGTCTTTTAAAACTAAGTCTAAACCAGATGGTAATCGCAGAGGGTATGTTCCCACGGCTACTGCAGCAACTCTTGCTCCATTACCGATGCGTAGGATCATGTCTCCATCCCTCAGCCTCCTGCTATCCTCAAGACCCTGCATAGAAGTGCACAGATGAGCACTAGAACCAGAGTCAAGCACCCAACTGGATGCAGAAGAAACCGTAAGGTTAGACTCAATAACGAGCATACCTCCAGAAGGACCTTCCTTCTTGTTCTTCAGGGTGGCCAGGTAAGTAGGGCAGTTCCGCTTCCAATGGCCGTCGCTGTTGCAATGGAAACACTTTCCTTTGCCATCGACCTTCTTCTTCGGTTCTGCCTTCTTCTTCTTTGATCCTTCCACCTTTTGCTTTTTCACAGACTTCTTTTTCTTTCCATAAGACTTTCTTTTGGAAGAAGTCCGTTCCATAGCAAGAACTGAGCCTTTAGAACCTTTCATAGAAAGCTCAGCGGTAACCAGCATATTCATCAACTCGGCCAAGGAATTTTGAAGTTTATGCATGTGGTAATTCATGATGAATTGCCCATATGCATCAGTCAAGGATTGCAGAATAATATCGTTCTGCAGGTCCAAGTCCAACTTCACACCGAGCTTCTCAAGCTCTTCCATGTCCTTGATCATTGTCAGACAGTGATCTTGGACTGACTGCCCATCACGCATCTTAGCCTTAAAAAGTCATTTTGTGACTTGATATTTGGCTGCGCGACTCTGTTCACCAAACATCTCCTGCAGGTGAGCCAACATTTGGCGAGCAGTCCCGATATCTTCATGTTGGCGCTGGAGCTCATCAGACATCGAGCCCAACATGTAATATCTGGCCTTATTATCTTCGTCAATCCATTTTTCCAGAGACGCTCTCTGTTCAGTGGATGGACGAGGCTGGTAAGGTGGGAGGGTCCTGGTCCAAAACATGTGGTTAACTTCTCTGGAACCCAAAACAATTTTGTAGTTCCTGAGCCAATCTTTATAATTGGGTCCAGTCAGTCTATGTGTGTCTAGGATACGTGCCAATGGGTTGGACGCAGACATTTTCCTGTAGAGAGTCAAAGATTCTAGTTAGATACTGTAATTTTGACTTGACCAATTTGTTTAGGGATTTTATTTTTAAACAAATTAGCTCCCACTATTTTCTCGGATCCCTACACTCCCTCTGTAGAGATGCGAAAATCTCCGCGATTGATGATTTCTAGTGGGTGGTGCGGTCTCACCAACTGACTCATCACCTCACCTAACAGTTATTGGTGATGGGTTAGCCAATGAGTGAACAACTCTTGTTCAATGATTCTCTAATCATGGTGCACCCAAACTTGGTCTCTAATTCATGAATCTCACCGTATCCGAAATATTGATCCACTCCTTAGTTAAGTCAGACCCACCATTTGCATAGACTGGGTTCCTAATTGGGTCTCTCACCGTATCCGGAATATTGAGCCCAACTCATCCTCCAGCCCATAGCATCCAATGCCTAATAGACATGGTTGCGTCTTCCCGGTGCAACTGAGCCACTGTATCCAGCCGAGAACAATCAACCCCGGGAAGGGCCCGCACATCTACAATGGTGGAAGACCTCAGACTTAATCTTTTCTTAGGGAGAATTGATTCAGGTCTCATTAAACTAGACTTGGCTTAGTCATAACAATTATGACTAACCTAGTGGCATGGGTTAGCTCGGATTATTGACCACCTCAGATCAGAACTGTGTCAACAGATATGGCCAGGTAAGTGAGACCGGTGGAAGGAATATGCCATTAACTCGTACAAGAACGCATTCAGGTCGAGTAGCTTCCAATTAAAAACCAGTCGGTCGTCTGTGCCAAACTTACCTTAGACACCAAATTGTTGAGTCAGAACCAATTGGGTTAGCCTACAATCCAGACTCTAACCTCTGAGCCTAATTAGGTCTTGCTTGATCGTGACTCGATCTTGACCCAGACTTAATCCTATTAGGCTGGTCAATTTAAGCATTGTTGATCCCATCTAACCAACTCTTGATTCGGTTTGATCAACCGCTTAGACCTAATTGAGCTACCCAAGCCCGAACCCAGTATTATGAATATGTCTTAGATCTGAAATTCTCAATTTTAGACCTAATTAATATTCCATAAACTTAATTCTTAATTAAGTTGGGTTCATAAACAAAATATGCACAATAAATCCTAGGGTTTCAGGATCTAGGGTTTTGCAGAAAGTAAGTTTTGGGTTTCTGATTAAGGACGAACACGCAGCACCCCTACACATCATAAGAACACCCCATCGAATGGGAAGAGAGGGCCTTTAAACCCTTCTTCGTTCTTATGACCGGACGGCCAAGAGGAACGCCTTAATCAGGAACATGTAAATCTACAAAACAGTTATAGATCTATATCATATATCTCATATACAAATTTAGATCTAATCAAGGCATATTTTGCATACATCTCATGTATCAAATCATGCATATTTTCAGATCTAAATTATCTCATAATAATCTAAAAAATTAGATTTAAATTGATCTAATCAAAATAAATTCTAATCTAGATAATTATGTAGAACTATTCTACAACTAGTCTAGACATGCATCAATCATATCTCATATGATATTCAAAATTAAATAATTTTTATTTGCTATTTTTTAGATGTTATTATAACACTTATAATATCAAAAAATAGTAAATAAAAGATCTAAAATATGATTTAATCAGGATTAAATCAAAAATATGCAAGAACTATTCTATAGAACTATTCTATTCTAGAACTAGTCATGCATATCTTCTAATCTTAGATCCAAATCATTTAATTTTAATTTTTTCTGATTTCAGATCTGATCACATCTCATGTGACATCTGAAAATCACTTTATTTTCTTAATTAAAATAAATTTAAAATCAGATCTAAACAATTTAGAACCATGGCTCTGATACCAGTTGAAGGGAAATCCTGATTTCCCGGTCCAGGTTCGTTCAGATCTGATTAGATCAAGAGATATATTTCAAAAATTTTTCTCTTGATCTCAATCAGATCTTGATATGTTTCAGATCTGATTCTTATTATTTTAATAAATAAAATAAAATAAGATAAATTAAATCAAATTTAATTTACCTGATTTGGGTAATCCTATTACCCTGTTGATGATCCTGATTTGCAGCGGAAGGTTCTGGATCTTAGCCACGCAAGCGCCTGGCCTCTACCGGTATCCACTCGGGTTGGATCTGGAGATCCTCTTCTTCTCTATCACACCTCCAAAAATCAGATCTGGATCTGATCTGGAGGATCTTCAAAACTCTTTTGAAGATGAGCAGTCGTCCTTTGCAGCAGCGCAGCCTTCTTGCTTTTGATCGCCTTTCCTTTGATCTGAATCGCACCAACCAAGGTCCAAAACTCCTTTTGGACGTGGAGAGCAAGGGGAGAAGAGACTATGGCGTGGAGAAGGAGGGGAGAGGCAGCCTTGGGGCGTGGGGTCTCAATTGAATTGCATTAGAATCTGAGTTGGGCGCAGGGTCTTATTTATAGACTAGCTGTGATCCAACTCCTCTTCCTTCTCCAACCAATCACAACCCTTTGTGAAATCAGATCTAAATCTGATTGGTGGAATAGAGACCCCTGGATTCCTCCTTAGAGGGTGCCTAAGACCAGTCAAAGTTGGTTCTTAGAAGAACTCTAATTGGAATCCAAAAAGGAGATGGAGTCCTTGTCCAACAAGGACTCCTAGGCGCCTCCAACTTGGGCACACGCCTAGGGTTGGCGTGCGCCCTTCTCCTTGCCAGGTTCTGGCAGGGGGACAGGCCCCCACCAGCTCTCCAATAGGTGCATGACATGTGGTCAAAAGTCAAAGTGTCAATGGTCAACGTTTGACCAGTCAAAGGTAGACTTTTGACCAAAGTCAAAGAACAAGAAATGGCAGGTGACCAAAAATGGCAGGTAATGTCTTACAAATAAGACAACCTATTTCTGACTTGGACAACCTCCAGTCAGACCATATGAAGGCCTCTGATTTGAGCACAAACTCCTTTGGCTCAGACAGGACAACTTATTTATGATAGCAAAAGAAGAACGTTAGGTTCAATCGAGTGCTAGCACGATTTTCCTTGAACCTAATTGAATCTCATTCAGATCAATTGAACTAGATCAGTTCAATTGATGATCACCAGATTCAAACCCTTGTTTGTGTGACCCAGTTAGGTTCAGTTCTGTATGGTAATGGGATATGTCATGATCTCTATCATCGACATCATCGAAACTCCTTTCGATGGATCAGAACTCTTCTGATTCGAACAGCTAGAATGATCGATCATCTAAATCATTCTAATTGCTCCCAAAATCCACCAGTGACACCTAGCAGTATATGGTGGCAACCCATCAGAGCTGAATGCGAACCTCTTGGTGCAGCTACCTGTGTGATTCAAGTTCTTCTATCTTGAGCCCCGATCAGATTAGGGTTAAGGTGAACTCGTCAAACCCTAGTCTCTGTCATATGATGTAATCATTCGATTCGAGTCCAATGTGAAAACCTAAATAGAAACTCTTTCTATTATTTCACTCTGCCATGGCCATGGGCTTCAGGACTTGATTCTCATGATCATCATAGGGCTGCTCCTCTACCACCGAGGTAGATAGATCCCATCTTGATGCAATCCAGTTCCTACAATGAACATGCTATAGCCAACATACACCTCAGGGTTCCATATGGCTAGGAGACCGAGTAATGGTGTAGTCAAACTATAACACCCTCAAGGTGAACTGCCGATGCATCTCAGGTCAAAGAACCAGACACACTACTGCAGCATCGAGTCAGTCATTGACGAGAAGGTAGACTTCCTAATGACTACTCGAGGTGGTCACGCTCAGTGCCCTCGTTCTCTAACGAGTACCTATACTCTCACTCCGGTGTCTCCACACCGTAGACTCAAGACTCATCTACTAAAGAGAAGCGATCGTACACCAACCTTTCGGATCAATCACCATCCTCGTGATGATCCTATGGTCGGGAGCTGTTTATGAGTTAATAATGATTATTCATGTCTTAAATTTTCAACTCTTGAAAATATGAATTATCATTACCATTAACTCAAAGAATGTATCACAGACACTAAATACACAGGTGTGATAGAAAATAACCCATTATAGTCAAAATTATAATTTTGCCCCTAGAAGTGTATTACAAGTGTCAGCCAATTCTGGCTTCTAGGGCACATATATCTAACAATAGGTTGGTTGTCCTCTTAACTAAGGAGTGTGGAGACACTGGTATGGCATATAGGTGAGATGTAAGGGTACATCATCATTGAACGTGACCAACTTCAGAGCATTCTACTGTCGAGAATGTCTCTAATGGGATGTAGGTATAAGTGTCTCTTAGACCTTAGATCATCTCAATGGCTTGCAAGCAACTCATGGTGCTTTGGTACCGGACTAACTAAATTTCTAATTCAATAATGGAAGGTTTTTGGGCATAATCAAGTACTTGCAAAATCTGTGTGATCAAGATGGGATTAACCACTTCAAGAGTTGGAGAAGAATATATCACTGTATTTCAATATAGCAAAATCTTGGCCAGGATAATCCATGAGATGGATTTGATATTTTGAAATACAATATTGACAGCCTGACCAAAATTGATAGTTGAACTCTAAGATGTCTTACGAGCATTTTGGTCAAGAGGATGAATTATATGAAAACTATATCCACATGGATTCTAAGGATGTTGTTCTACACGTTCGACCTATCCAGCTATCGGATACTATTGCTAGATGGTCACTTTGATTAGTATAGAAATTTATTTCTATGCTACCAGCTTAGGTTCAAATCTATGGGGTCACAGACATAAGAGTTCATGATCTAATCGGATGGTTGATCAATGATTAAGAATCGTTTTAGAGATAAACATTGAATACAATTGATGTTTAACCTAGTGTAAGTATTGTAGGAGGATCAATTAGCTAAAGGATTGCTAATTAAATTTATTTGATTAAGCTAGAGGATTGAGATTAAGTCTAATTAAATATAATTTAATTAGATTTAGTTTGGGCTTGATTGGATTAAGTTCAATTGGTTTATTGGATAAACCAATTGCAAGAAAGAACTAGTCTTAGTTTAATTAGGACTTGGGTCAACCCAATTTCTAATTTGATTAAAAAATTAAATATGATTTAAATATGATTTAATCTAATTTAATTAGATCTTTAGTTAGATTAGAACCTAATTTAATTTGGTTGATTTATTTTTGGTTTAATTTTGGTTTGAGAAACCATAATGGACCAAGTCAAATATGGAATCCCGGTAAGACTAGGATTCCATCCTTATGCCACCTATACCTCATGCCCTCCCACACCAACTCTCTCTTAATTTTTGGTGTGGAATCCCCCTCTCCCTAATGTTCTCGCATGCCCTCTCTCCCTCTCTCTTTCTTATTTGGAATTAAGTTGTGGACCATGTTCATAGGTGGCAAGTTGCTGTGGTGTTGATCTCTATATGATAGAATCCCAACAAACCAAAACTTTCGATGTGTGCCACCCCCCACCCTGATTCCTCTCTAGTTTCCATAGTGAAAAGAGGGCCTTTTGTGTGCTCAAATCAGATGGTCCACGGCAAGGAACAAGGAGGGGGTGCCCCAACTAGATGCCTAAATTGGTCGTGCCTTGTCCAGGTATTTGACCTAGACAAGGATTCCTCCATATCTCTTTATAAGGAGGTCATTGTGGGCTGATTTTTTGACATATTCTAGATATTAGAGAGGGCTATTGGGCATGTGAAAACCATGGTGAGAGGCCTCTTGGGTGTGGGGATTTCATAGACACCAATCTAGGTGTCTAGGTGAGAGAACAAAGAAGAAGAAGGGGGTCTTCTTCTAGGGTTCTTTTCATCTTTTCTTTTCCTCCAACTTTGAGATTTGTTTTAAGAATTGTCTTAGATTTAGAAACTCTCTAATTCTTTTTAATTTTTTGGAGAGTCCAAATCTTGAAGAAGGAAGAATCGGATTGATCATCGAAGAAGGATCAGCACAGTACTAGCATACTATGCTGATTTTCAAAAATCAGACTTCTGATCAAGATTCATAGACTCGTGTGGACATCTCTTAGAGACTGGATGCATGTGCAGCTTGGAGCTTCATCCTCAAGCTTGGATCAGCAAGTTAGAATATCTAACTTGTACAGATAATATGGATCTGATCTATTATTACATACTTGCATTAGATGTAGCGTAAATGCATGTTGATATGATCAACATGTTTTTCTTTCTTATGTTTTTAATTTTTGATTTAATCTCATGCTATGATCATAAAATAGAAACTTAGATCTAGGGGTTTTTTGATTTTTAAGAATTAATTTAGATTAATTCCTATCTTCCGCTGCTTAGATCTAAAAAAATTTCAAGATCTAGCCCGAAAACCCAAGATCTGATTCCTTCAGGAAGAAGATCAGATTTCAGCAGAGATCAGCAGTGAGGTTCAAATCTATGGTTTTCTCTAGGCTTTGTGAGAAGAAAGTGACCTAAGAGCTGTTGTCCACCATACCTAGTTAAGATAATTTTTTAGATCTACTTGTTGGTTGTTTTTGATTTGGTTTGATCTTGGAGAATAGCGAGTTGAAGGTAGGATTTAAGAAGTTTGATGGAAAGGATAGTTTCACGATATGGAAGGTTAGAATGGAGGATCTGCTAATTCAGATGAGGCTAGATTTGGTCTTGTAGGTTAGGCCAGAGGAGATGATAGACAAGAAGTGAAAGTCCTTGGAGAAAAGAGCATGTGCCACGATTAGGGCTTGTCTGGCAGATGAGGTGCTGTATGGCATGTTGGAGGAGAAGACACCCTAGGGTTTATGGTTGAGGTTACATCAGTTATACATAAAAAAGAACATGTGCAACAAGTTGGTGCTGAAGAAGCAACTGTATAGCCTTCTGATGCAGGAGGGTGAGGATGTTGTGGGACATATTCAGCGATTCAATCGGATGAGCATGGACTTGCTCAACATTGGGGTAGAGCTCGAAGAGGAAGACAAGAGTTTACCACTGCTATATACATTATCCAGGAGCTTCGATCCATTGGTAACTACATGGTTGTATGGTAAGGAGATACTAGTGTACGAAGAGATCGTATCAGTGCTAAAGTCCAATGAGCAGCGGGAATGGATGATGAAGAGGGAGGTCTTCCAAGAGGATCTCATGGTGTCAAAGAGGCCCAAGCAAGGGAAGAAGAAGGGTTAGCAAAGGGGCAGCAAGGGGTCCAAGAAGTACTTCAAGTGTGGTGAAGCAAGATACTTTAAGTGGGAGTGTCCACTTTGAATGAAGTGCAAGAGAGGAGAAAAGTCAAATTCCATCATTTTAATCACTAAAAATGAAGAGTCAGATGAGCTCTTGGTGCTTGTGGAGGAGCTTGCAGGGTGCAGTATATCTAAGATAGTTTTGGAGGGATCTACGGAGTAAGGAGGGTCTGAAGGAGCAGCAATAGTGTTCGAGGTGCAGCGGCAAGTCCAATAGTGCAGCGTTGGGTGGTTGGCCTTGGGTGACTCAATTATAGAGTTAGAATCTTCAGCAGCATTAGGTGGACTTCGATTTCAGGTGGTGCACTGAGCCGAGGTGGCTTCACTAGTTGAGAGAGTTTTGACACGAGTTCAAAGCAGAGGAGTGTAGGAGGACCAATATCCTAGCACCAACACTAGAGATGCACAGTTCTAGGTGGAGCAACATGTCAGGAGGACCGATGAAGTTTTGAGGAGACCGTGTTAGGATATGCAGCGAGCGCTAGTATAGGATTGCTACAAATTCTCTAAAAGAGTTCAGGAAAAATGATGCGGCTGCCAAGTAAAAGAGTGTCTATAATTTCTAGGGTGGTGCATAGGAGCAAGCCAAGGTCTTCAGCGGTGGAGGCGGTCATCCCAAAGACCTCAATGGAAGCTTAATAGTTGAAGAAAGATGGTAGTGGCAAGGTGTGCACAAGTAGCTATCAGGATATGCAGCGACAATAGGATCGTGTAGGAGAATATTGGCAGGTGTGCCAAGGCTTGGGCGCACCAAGATGGAGATTGTAAGAATTTGTAGTGCTTCCAAGCCTTAGGAGGCCATGGGAAGAGATAGGATGTTGGCTTCGGGAGACTAGGATGGGTGTGAGTACTAGGGCTAGGATAGAAGTTGTCCTAGGGTGAAGGTGGAGTGTAGCCTTGTATGAGCTCAAGGTTCAGGTGTGAGGACCCTGTGATTGAAATGGTGTACAAGGCGGAAGCATGGATTTTAAAGTAAAATTATGAAATCATACATACCAAACCCGAGCCCTAGGACCATCTTATTAGCATTTAAATCATATAACATGCATTTATAATATAATAGAAAGTATTAGAATATACCTCTTATCGCTAAATCCTGAATTGTTCCTAATTACCGACAGCAGTCCGTCAGGGGTTCCACCAGATGCCCACATGTTCATCCTCCAACATTGATCTATATAGAAACTTGATCATGACACCAGCACCTTTAATTTATATATAATTAAAATTCTAATAATAAGAACTTTAATTAAATAGGCAAGACCTTCCTTAGCCTTTATGTTACCTTCCTTGCCTCTCCTTATCTATCTTTCTTTTTTCTTATCTTCTTAATTTTTCTTCCTAATCTCTTAGTCCTAAGATGACTTCTTATTTTTATAAGAACAAGGTCTGGACAAGAGAAGGGAAGAAAGAAAATTGGACAAAGAGGAAACTCTTGTTAAAAAGAAAGATAATTTTTCACAATCCCCCAGACCCATGGTACGCACCCTTATTTATAATGTATGTAAGGGTGCCAACACATTTTCTCACACCCTTTCAAAATATTATCTCATGTCCCTTTAGCCAATCTCATGGCTCATCAGATAATAACGACATGTAGACTTAGTCCAAGAGGTGCCTTAAAGTAGGACTCTTGGACTAATTCTACGTAAGTTATTTATGAAGAGTCGCAGGCTTTCATTCTTGGCACCATCATTTTCAACCTTTAGATCAGATAACAAGGCCACCCAATGGCTTTAAAATGGGACGCCCATTTAGCAAAATACCAGGGAGATAATCTCTGAATAGTCAAAGTCCCAAAGGACTTTGACTTGGTCCAAGAGGCGCCAAGGAAGAGAGGGCGGCAAGGAGTCTAGGATGGCAAGGAGTCTTGGGCGACAAAGAGTCCTGGGCAACAAAAATTAAAAGAGTTTTTTACCTACAGAAGGACTCTTTTGTGCCCCATATCTGATGTCCATGCCCATGTAAAAAATTTAGATGATATGAAAAATAGGAAAAGTCAAAGAAGGTAGGCGCTAACTTAATCCCATGTGCTAAAGACTCTTTGCACATGAAAGACTTCCCACGCATAAGAGAGAGACTCTCTGGCATGTGGGATTCTGGTATATGATGCCCCATCTGAAGCCCAATCAGTCTAGGTTAATCCAATTCAAGACCAAATCCAATTTGGCTTAAATTGGTCCTTAATTAGTCCAAATCGGAAGCCGATTCGAATCCAATTCGAATCTAGGTGCTAGGATTTGCAACATGTGCTAGCATGTTCATCTTGCAAACATGATCTAATCCAATTAGATCCTTAATCAATTTTCTTTGTGTGTGACCCATTGGGTTCCTCATCTAACCAGTAGTGGGTCTGGGTGTGATTTGACCTAATTTGGTTAGAACTCAACTAAATTGATTTAGGTCAAAACTAGCCTATCCAATTTGACTTAATTAGAACACTTTCTAATTTAATGAATAAATTAAAATTTTAATTTGATCGAACCCACAAGACATGATTGAAGGAAAATCCTAATTTTCTGGGTTAGGTTCGTTCGGATCTGATTGGAATGAGAGGCATATTTCTAAAATTTTTCTCTTAGATCCTAATCAAATTTGATACTTTTCAAATCTAATATTAGCATATGATAAATAAGAAAATAAAACTAAATTAATTCTAAATTATTTTTACCTTGATCTTGGGTAATCTGAATACCCATTGATGATCCTACGGAAGCTCTGAGGTTCTGGATCTAGCCACGCAAGTGCCTGGCCTCTACCGGTATCCACTCAGGCTGGATCTAAAGATCTTTTTCTTCTCTTTCTTTTCTCCAAAAATTAGATCTGGATCTAATTTAGAGGATCTTCAAAATATCTTCTGAAGATCACCCATCGTCTCTGCAGCAATGCTGTCTTCTTCCTTTTTCGTCAGCTTTTTCTTGCCTGACTCGCACTAATCTAAATGACCCAACTTTCTTGGGCATGGGGAGGAGAGAGAGGGCAAGATGTTGGTGTGGAGAAGGGAGAGGGGCAGTCTTGGGGCATGGCTAGGAGAGAAGTCCATAAAAGTGGACGTAGATAAGGTCTATTTATAGACTCTGCTGTGCCATGTAGTGCTGCATCACCCTGACCAATCATATTGCTTCATTCAATTAGATCTAAATCTGATTGATGGGATGAGAGATACATGGATTCATCCTAAGGTGGCGCCTAAGATTGATCAAAGTCTATAGGTGAGGGTTACCTAGTTTGAATCCAACAAGCAACCTGGAGTCCCATCCGTATGGGACTCCAGCATCCCTATCCATGGGCGCACACCATCCTAGGTGTGTGCCCCCTTTCTTTCTAATTTTTAGAGAGGGGACAAGCCCCTATCTACTCTCCAATAAGTGCATCACACATGGGTAGATGTCCAAGGATCAAAGGTTAATATTTGACCAAGTCAAAGTACAAGAATTAGCAGGTGACGAAAAATGATAGGTGTTGTCTCAAATTTATCTCATAAATTAAAACAACTCTTTTCTGACTTGGACAAGTTCTAGTCAGACTAGGTAAAGGTACCTGAGTGAGCACAAACTCATTTGGCTCAGTCGAGATAACTTTTAATGATAAGAAAAAGGAGAACGTTAGGCTCAATCGTGTGCTAGCACGATTTCCTTGAACCTAATTGAATCTTATTCAAATCAACTAAACTAGGTTAGTCCAATTGATGATATCCAGATCCAAATTCTTGTTTGTGTGATCCAGTTAGGTTTAGTTCTTTATGGTAATGGGATATGTCATGATCTCCATCATCGATATCATCAAAACTCCTTTCGATGAATCGAAACTCTTCTGATTCAGACAACTAGAATGATCAATCATCAAAATCATTCTAGTTGCTCTCAAAATCCACCAGTGACACCTAGTAGCATATGGTGGCAACCCATCAAAACTGAAAAACGAACCTCTTAGTGTACTTACTTGTGTGATTAAGTTCTTCTATCTTGAGCCCCGATCAAATTAGGGTTAAGATGAACTCGTTAAACCCTAATTTCTATCATATGATTTAATCATTCAATTCAAGTCCAATGTGAAAACCTTAATAGAAACTCTTTCTATTATTTCACATTCTGCCATGGCCATGAGCTTATGGACTTGATTCTCATGATTATCATAGGGCTGCTCCTCATCCACCGAGGTAGATAGATTCCATCTTGGTGCAATCCAATTCCTACAATGAACATGCTATAGCTAACATACACCTCAGGGTTCCGAATGGCTAGGAGATCGAGTCATGGTGTAGTCAAACTATAACACCCTCAAGGTGAACTGCCGATGCACCTCAGGTCAAAGAACCAGACACACTGCTACAACATCGACTCAGTCATCGATGAGAAGGTAGGCTCCTTATGACTACTCGAGGTGGTCAGGCTCAGTACCCTCATTCTCTAACGAGTACCTATACTCTCACCCCGGTGTCTCTACACCATAGACTCAAGACTCATCTACTATAAAGAAGCGATTGTACACTAACCTTCCAGATCAATCATCATCCTTATGATGATCCTACGGTCAGAAGCATTTTATGAGTTAATAATGAAAATTCTTGTCTTAAATTTTCAACTCTTGAAAATAAGAATTATCATTACCATTAACTCAAGGGATGTATCACAGGCACTAAATACACATATATGATAGAAAATAACCCATTTTATTATTTATAGTCAAAATTATAATTTTGCTCTTAGAAGTGCATTATAAGTGTCAGCTAATTCTAGCTTCTAGGGCACACATATCTAACAAACTTTCACTTGACCTAAAGCCAAATGGCTACAAATCTAAGTCCCATCTTCTCAAGGTGGGCTTTGATCTTCTGCTATTATTGTCTGTTTGGAACTCTTCCAACTGACAGCTCCACCATTGCACAAAAATGGACTCCCAGATGTCGACTTTCGATCATTTATATCAGACATAAAATCTGAGTCTATATACCCCTAGACTTGGAGTTCTCCATTACCAAAGACCAACAACATATCCTTAGTTCTTCTCAAGTACTTAAGGATACATTCATAGAAGTCCAGTGTTCTTCACCTGGATTAGACTGATATCTGCTCGTGACACTCACAACATGGGCTATATCAGGTCGTGTACATAACATGGCATACATGAGGCTCCCTATTGCTGAAGCATAAGGGATCTTGCTCGTGTATTCTATTTCCTCAGGTGTGCTAGGGCACATCTTCTTGGAAAGATGAATGCCATGCCTGAAAGGTACTAAACCCCTCTTAGAGTTTTCCATACTAAACCTCTTTAGTATTTTCTCTATGTACTTCTTCTGTGAAAGTCCTAGCATCCTATTCGGTCTATCTCTATAGATCTTGATTTCTAGAATAAAGGATGCTTCTCCTTGGTCTTTCATGGAGAATTCTTTAGATAACCATATTTTAACTATGGTCAACATGGAAATATCATTCCCAATTAGGAGGATGTCATCCACATATAATACGAGGAAGACAACAGCGCTCCCACTGACCTTTTTGAAGACACATGGTTCCTCCTTATTTTTTATGAAACCAAATAATTTGATCACATTATTAAAATGAGTATTCCAGCTCCGAGATGCTTGCTTAAATTCATATATGGACCTTTGCAGCTTGCATACTATGTGATCATCATCACTGGATGTGAAACCTAAGGGCTGTTCCATATAGATATCTTTCTCAAGATATCCATTTAAGAATGTCATTTTCACATCCATTTGCCATATTTCATAATCAAAATAGGCTGCAACAGCAAGCAATGTGCGGATGGATTTTAGCATAGCTACTGGTGAAAAGGTATCCTGATAGTCAATGTCTTTGCATTGACTATAACCTTTTGCCACTAATCTAGCCTTGAATGTCTCCACATTTTCATCTGCACCAATCTTTTTCTTGTAGATCCATTTACATCCAATAGGTACTATACCTTCTGATGGATCTACCAAGGTCCAGACTTGATTTGAGTGCATCGAGTCAATTTCTGACTTCATTGCCTCTAACCATTTCTCGAAGTCGATATCTGATATCGCCTCATTATAGGTTTTGGGATCATCACCATGAACCCCATTACCTACGAGGAACATTTCCTCAACATCCTCTAAAATAGTACCTAAGTACCTCTTAGGGGGATGAAAAATCCTTTCCGATCTATGAGGTGGAGGAGGTAGTGTATGGATTGGCTTAACCTAATTTGGTTCCATTTGGTCCTTAGCTTGTTGCTCTTGTGAGACTTTCTCATCGAGCTTGATCTGCTTGTCAATGCTGCTATCTTGAATAAACTATTTTTCAAGAAAGATGGCATGTCGACTCACAATCACATTATGATCTTCTGGAATGTAGAAATAATATCCTAATGACTCTTTAGGATATCCTATGAATCGAGCTCTGAAGGACCTAAAGTCTAACTTGTCCGCTTGTTGTCTTTTGACATGAGCCGGACAACCCTAAATTCTAAGATGACTCAGACTTGGTTTCTTACCATGCCATATCTCATACGGTGTGGTAGGAATGGTTTTAGAAGGAACCCTATTCAGTAAGTATATTGCAGTTAACAAACAGTATCCCTAAAGAAAATCAGGGAGGTCTATGAAGCTCATAATGGATCGAACCATATCTAATAGGATCCGATTCCTCCATTCTGAAACTCCATTGAGTTGAGGTGTTCCTGGTGGAGTCCATTGAGAGACTATGCCATTTTTCTTGAGATAGTCCAGGAATTTTCAACTAAGGTATTCACCTCCTCGATCTAATCGAAGAACCTTAATGAATTTTCTAGTTTACTTTTCTACTTCATGTTTGAATTCTTTGAACTTTTCAAAAGCTTCAGATTTGTATCTCATAAGATACACATACCCATACCTAGATGAATCATCGGTAAAGGTTATGAAGTAGACAAAGTTGCCTTTAGCTAGCACATCAAATGGGCCACACACATCTGTATGTACTAGGGTAAGAAGATCCGTGGCCCTTTCCCCATGTCCTACAAAAGGAAGTTTAGTCATTTTGCCATGAAGATAGGATTCACAGATTGGATATGACTTAGAAGTCAACGGACTCAATAGCCTAGTTTTCTCCAATTTGTTAACCCTATCTTCTGCTATATGACCTAATCTTAGGTGCCATAGATACCTATCATTAGGACTATCCCTAGGATGTTTTGATTTTATGTCATTCATATTTTGCTCAAAATTAAAAATAGATACATCAACATGTAACTGATAAAGATCGTTAATAAGGAAACCACTTGCAATTTTATTTCTTTCATAAAGAATATTACAATGGTCCTTAAGAAAACTAATTACATAGCCTTCTAATGCAAGATAAGAAACAGAAATCAAATTCTGCTTGCTACAGGAATATAATAACAGTCTTTTAATACTAAGTCTAAATCAGATGGTAGTCGAAGAGGGTATGTTTCCATGGCCATGGTAGCAACTCTTGCTCCATTTTCGATGCACAGGATCATCTTACCATCCCTCAGCTCCTGTTATCCTCAAGACCCTGCATAGAGTGCACAAGTGAGCACTAGAACCAGAGTCAAGCACCCAACTGGATGCAGAAGAAATCATAAAGTTAGACTCAATAATGAGCATACCTCCAGAAGGACTTGCCTCCTTCTTGTTTAGGATGGCCAGGTATGTAGGGCAATTTCACTTTCAGTGGCCGTCATTGTTGCAATGGAAATACTTTTCTTTGTCAGCGGCCTTCTTTTTCAGCTTTGCCTTTTTCTTCTTTCCTCCTCCACCTTTTGCTTTTTCACAGACTTCTTCTTCTTTCCAAAAAACTTTCTCTTGGAAGAAGTCCGTTCCATAGCAAGCACTGAGCCTTTAGAACCTTTTATGGAAAGCTCAGTAGTAACCAGCATGTTCATAAGTTCGGTCAAGGAATTTTGAAGTTTATGCATATGATAGTTCATGATGAACTGCCCATACGCATCAGTCAAGGATTGCAGAATTATATCATTCTACAAATCCAAGTCTAACCTCACTCCGAGCTTCTCAAGCTCTTCCAAGTCCTTAATCATCATCAGACAATGATCTTGGACTGATTGCCCATCACGTATCTTATCCTTAAATAGTCGTTTAGTGACTTGATACTTGGTTGTGCGACTCTGTTCACCAAACATCTTCTGTAGGTAAGCCAATATTTAGCGAGCAGTCCCGATATCTTCATGTTGGCGCTGAAGCTCATCGGACATCGAGCCCAACATGAAGTATCTGGCCTCATTATCTTCGTTAGTCCACTTATCTAGAGATGCTCTCTCTTTAGCAGATGGACAGGCTGATAAGGTGGGAGGGTCCTGATCCAATACATGAGTTAACTTTCTTGGAACCCAAATGATTTTGAAGTTTCATAGCCAATCCTTATAATTTGGTTCGGTCAGTCTATAGGTGTTCAGAATTCGTGCTAGTGGGTTGGATGCAGATATCTTCCTACAGAGAGTCAAAGTTTTTAGTTAGATATTATAATTAAGACTAACCAATTTATTTAGAAATTTTATTTTAAAATAAATTAGCTTCCACTATTTTCTCGGATCTCTACACTCCCTCTGTAGAGATGCAAAAATCTCCATGATTACTAATTTCTAGTGGGTGGTGCGGTCCCATCAACTGACTCATCACCTCACCTAACAGTTACTGGTGATGGGTAAGCCAATGAGTGAACAACTCTTGTTCAATGATTCTCTAATCATGAAGCACTCAAACTTGGTCTCTAATTCATGAATCTCATCGTGTCTGGAATATTGATCCACTCCTTAGTTAAGCAGACCCACCATTTGCACAGATTGGATTCCTAATTAGGTCTCTCATCGTATCCAAAATATTGAGCCCAATTCATCCTCTAGCCTGTAGCATCCAATGCCTAATAGACATGATTGCATCTTTCCGATGCAACTGAGCTACTGTAACCAGCCAAGAACAATCAACCCTAGAAAGGGCCCGCACATCTACAATGGTGGAAGACCATGACTTAATCTTTTCTTAGGGAGATTTGATTTAGGTCTCATTAAACTAGACTTGACATAGTCATAACTATTATGACTAACCTAGTGGCATGGGTTAGCTCAGATTATTGGCCACCTTGGATCAAAACTGAGTCAACAAACATGGCCAGGTAAGTGAGACCGATGGAAGGGATATGCCATTAACTCGATAAGAATGCATTCGAGTCGAGTAGCTCTTAATTAAAAACCTATTAATCGTATCTGCCAGACTTACCGTAGATACCAAATTATTGAGATAGAATCAATCGGATTAGCCTACAATCCAAACTCTAACCACTGAGCCTAATTAGGTCTTAACTTGATCGATCACTCATATGACTCGATCTTGATCCAAACTTAATCCTATTAGGCTGGTCAATTTAAGCATTGTTGATCCCATCTAATCGACTTTTGATTCGATTTGATCGACCACTAGACCTAATTGAGCCACCCAAGCCCGAACCCAGATTTATGAATATATCTTAGATCTGAAATTCTCAATTTTAGACCTAATTGATATTTCATAAACTTAATTCTTAATTAAGTTAGGATTCATAAACATGTAAATAAGATCTTAGGGATTCAGGATCTAGGGTTTTGCAAAAAGTAAGTTTTTCAATTTCTGATTAAGGACGAACGCGCAACACCCCTACACATTATAAGAACACCCCATCGAATGGGAGGAGAGGATCTTTAAGCCTTACTTTATTTTTATGATCAGACGGCCAAGGGGAGCACCTTAATCAGAAATACAACTAATCTACAAACAAACAAATTAGATCTAAGCATATATCTCATATAAAAGATCTAATTAAAACATGTTTTGTATATATCACATATATCATGCATGCATATTTTTCAAATTTAAATTATCTCATAATCATCTAAAAAATTAAATTTAAATTTGATCTTATCAAATAAAATTTAATCTAGACCTATTTGCAGAACTATTCTACAACTAGTCTAAACATGCAACTATCATATCTCATATGAACAAATTAATTTTATTTTATTTTCTATTTTCAGATCTGATTATAATATTTATAATATCAAAAAATAAAAAATAAATAGATCTAAAAATTATATTTAATCAAATAAAAAATATGATCATACTAAACTATATATAGAACAATTCTATTCCTAGTCTAGTTATGTATCTCATACATATTAGATCTAGATTAATTAATTTTAATTTTTTATTTTTTAATTTTAAATCTAATCATATATCATGTGATATCTAAAATCACTAATTAATTAGATTAAATTAGATCTAAATAAATTCTATAGGAACCTGGCTCTGATATCAGTTGAAGAGAAATTCTGATTTTCTGGGTCAGATTCGTTCCGATCTGATTGGATCGAGAGGCATATTTCAAAAATTTTTTTCTTAGATCCTAATCAAATTTGATACCTTTTAGATCTGATATTAGAATTTAATAAATAAAAAAATAAAACAAATTAATTCTAAATTAGTTTTACCTTGATCCTGGGTAATCTGATTACCCATTAATGATCCTGTGGAAGCTATGAGGTTCTAGATCTAGCCACGCAAGCACCTGGCCTCTACTAGTATCTACTCAGATTGGATCTGGAGATCCTCTTCTTTTCTTTATTTTCTCCAAAAATTAAATCTGGATCTGATTTGGAGGATCTTCAAAACATCTTCTGAAGATCATCCGTCGTCTCTGCAGCAGTGCTTCCTTCTTCCTTTTTCGTCAGCTTTTCCTTGCCTAACTCGCACTAATCTAAATGATCCAACTTTCTAGGGCATGGGGAGGAGAGAGAGGGCCAAATGTTGGCATGGAGAAGGGAGAGGGGCAGCCTTGGGGCGTGGCTAGGAGAGAAGTCCATAAAAGTGGGCACAGACAGGGTCTATTTATAGACTCTACTGTGCCATGTAGTGCTGCATCACCCCGGCCAATCACATTGCTTCGTTCAATCAGATCTAAATTTGATTGGTGGGATGAGAGACCCACAGATTCATCCTAAGGTGGTGCCTAAGACTGGTCAAAGTCTATAGGTGAGGGTCACCTAGTTTGAATCCAACAAGCAACCTAGAAAGTCCCATCCGTGTGGGACTCCAGCATCCCTATCCATGGATGCATGCCATCCTAGGCATGTGCCCCCTTTCTTTCCAATTTCTAGAGAGGGGACAAGCCTCTATCTGCTCTTCAATAAGTGCATGACACATGGGCAGATGTCCAAGGGTCAAAGGTCAACGTTTGACCAAGTCAAAGTACAAGAATTAGCAGATGATGGAAAATGGCAGGTGTTGTCTTAAATTTATCTCATAAATTAAGACAACCCTTTTTCTGACTTGGACAAGCTCAAGTCAGACCAGGTAAAGGTACCTGAGTGAGCACAAACTCATTTGACTCAGTCGAGATAATTTTTAATGATAAGAAAAAGAAGAACGTTAGGCTCAATCGTATGTTAGCACAATTTCCTTGAACCTAATTGAATCTTAGTCAAATCAACTGAACTGGGTTAGTCCAATTGATGATATCTAGATCCAAATCCTTGTTTGTGTGACCCAGCAGGTTCAGTTCTATATGGTAATGGGACATGTCATGATCTCCATCATCGACATCATTAAAACTCTTTTTGATGAATCAAAACTCTTCTGATTCAAGCAACTAGAATGATCGATCATCAAAATCATTCTAGTTGCTCCAAAAATCCACCAGTGACACCTAGCAGCATATGGTGGCAACCCATCAAAATTGAAAAATGAACCTCTTGGTGTAGTTACTTGTGTGATTAAGTTCTTCTATCTTGTGCCTCGATCAGATTAAGGTTAAGGTGAACTCGTCAAACTCTAATTTCTATCATATGATTTAATCATTCGATTCAAGTCCAATGTGAAAACCTTAATAGAAACTCTTTCTATTATTTCACATTCTGCCATGGCCATGGGCTTATGGACTTGATTCTCATGATTATCATAGGGCTGCTCCTCATCCACCGAGGTAGATAGATTCCATCTTAGTGCAATCCAATTCCTACAATGAACATGCTATAGCCAACATACACCTCAGGATTCTGAATGGCTAGAAGATCGAGTCATGGTGTAGTCAAACTATAACACCCTCAAGATGAACTACCGATGCACCTCAGATCAAAAAACCAGACACACTACTGCAGCATCGAGTCAGTCATCGATAAGAAGGTAGACTTCCTTATGACTACTCGAGGTGGTCACGCTTGGTGCCCTCATTCTCTAACGAGTACTTGTACTCTCACCCTGGTGTCTGTACACCATAGACTCAAGACTCATCTACTACAAAGAAACGATTGTATACTAACCTTCCGGATCAATCATCATTCTCATGATGATCCTACGGCCAGAAGCATTTTATGAGTTAATAATGAAAATTCTTGTCTTAAATTTTCAACTCTTGAAAGTAAGAATTATTATTACCATTAACACAAGGGATGTATCACAGACACTAAATACACATATGTGATAGAAAATAATCCATTTTATTATTTATAGTCAAAATTATAATTTTGCCCTTAGAAGTGTATTACAAGTGTCAGCCAATTCTGGCTTCTAGGGCACACATATCTAACAATGATTGATGTCTAGCAACGTGTCTTGACTTCTTGGAAAATGTGAAATTTTGATGAAAATATCAAAAATATTCTTCAGTAAAAATTACCATGCAACTAGATCCTTTGATCTTCCTGCATCCTGAATATGACTCTGGGTATGAAAAAATGTCAATCCTAATATCATATTCATTTTTCTTCCAATCTTATGATGATGATTTATTTAATAAAATATTTAAAAATTATTTTTAATTTTCATCATGGTTTGATCAAAGTCTTCCTAAATCATCATTTGTTTGAAGTAGGTAGGATGCAATTTCCTCTTACCAAGAATGATCGGTTTCATGTTAACCTACTCACAACCTTCATATATAATCCACCATATTCAGATCAACCCGTACATAACTGAGTCATGAATGAGTATGAACCAAAATATGGATTTATATATATAAGGTTCTATGGTAGTTTCAGGTCAAAGAATTACATGCACAATTCTACTATAAGAGCCATCTATTGACATGTAGATAAGACTCCATTAGATATTCTCAATTTGGATCAATTCAGTGAACTCATTCTCTAATGAGCACCCACATTCTTATAATAGTGTCATACATAAGTAATTGTGAGATCAATCATCCTCTCAATCGAGCATACAAAGGATGTGCTAGTCTTACCGAAAAATATTGATCCCCAACTCAATGTCCCATTGACTAGGAATGATTTAAATTAGGGTTTTAAGGTTTTATGTCTCACTAGTATGATCTCATCATAATCCTAAAATCATAGTCCTAATTTATGGGGTTCATCATAATTTTAAATAAATAATAAGACACTGCATATGATGAAAAAATATTTATTTATTTTAAAATATTATTACATGAGTTTGGAAGATAAAAGATAGCCCGAATAAATAAATAAAATTTGATTGGCTTGAGGGCATATTCCTTTCAATCTCCCACTTGCACTAAAGGCAATCGCCCTTATATTTTAATCCCATATAATCAAGGTGGCGATCACACAGTTGTAGTGATAAATACTTAGTGAATAGGTCTACTATGTTGTTCTTTGTGTCAACTCATTCTATGACTACATCTTGTGTTTCAATAATTTCACGAACGAGATGGAAGCATCTCAGAATGTGTTTGGATTTATGATGAGACCTTGGTTCCTTTGCTTGAGCAACAACTCCAGTATTATCATAGTAAAGTAGTACTAGATTCTTAATTTCAGGAATAACACCCAATTCAGTGATGAACTTCTTCATGCAAATAGCTTTCTTGGCGGCTTCACTTACAACTATGTATTCTACCTCAGTGGTTGAGTCAGCTACAGTTGGCTTCTTAATACTCTTTCAACTCATTACTCCACCATTCAGAGTAAAAACATATCCTGAAATGGATTTGCTATCATCTGGGTCTGATTGAAAACTAGAGTTAGAATATGCTTCTAGTTTAAGATCAGAACCACCATATACTAGAAAAATATCTTTAGTCCTTCTCAAGTACTTAAGAATATTTTTCACAGCTTTCCAATGATCCTCTCCTGGATCAGCTTGAAATCTACTTGCAATGCCTAAAGCATAAGCAACATCAGGCCTTGTACATAACATGGCATACATTATTGATCCAACAGCCGAAGCATAAGGAATAGAACTCATTCTATTTCTCTCTTCAGGTGTCTTTGGAGACATCTTTTTAGAGAGATGTATGCCTTGACTCATGGGTAAGTAACCTCTTTTACTCCCATCCATACTAAATCTTTTCAGTATTAAGTCAATGTACCTAGATTGGGACAAGCCTAGCATCCTTTTAGATCTATCTCTATAGATCTTTATTCCTAGTATATAGGATGCTTCTCCCAAGTCTTTCATGGAAAACTTATTTGATAGCCATAATTTAACTGATTGCAACATTGGGATATCATTTCCAATGAGGAGTATGTCATCTACATACAGAACCAAGAAGACTATGGTTCTCCCACTAGTTTTCTTGTACACACATGGTTCATCCACATTCTTGATGAAACCAAACTCTTTGACTGTTACATCAAAATGGATGTTCCAACTTCCTTGATGCTTGCTTTAATCCATAAATGGATCTCTTAAGCTTGCATACCTGATTTGGTCTCTCATTTGACTCAAATCCCTCTGGCTTGTGACATATAGACCTCCTCCTCAAGGAAACCATTAAGGAAGGCGGTCTTCACATCCATTTGCCATATTTCATAATCGTGGTATGCTGCTATGGCAAGCATAATCCAAATAGATTTAAGCATGGCAATAGGTGAAAATATTTCATCATAATCAATCCCTTGTTTTTGCCTAAAACCTTTAGCCACCAATCTGGCCTTATAAGTTTCAATTTGACCATCTGCTCCAATCTTTTTCTTAAAAATCCATTTGCATCCAATAGGATTTATATCCTCTGGTGCATCCACCAAAGTCCATACTTTGTTGGTGTGCATGGATTCCATTTTGGATTGCATGGCAGCCAGCCATTTGTAAGAGTCCTTACTTTTGACTGCTTCCATATAGGTCAGAGGTTCATCATTCTCAATGACTTGGGCTTCATTGTTCTCAATAATGAACCCATACCTCATAGGTATATGTCGTACTCTTTCAGACCTACGGATAGGAGTTATGTGTTCTGGTTCTTTTATGTGATTATTTGGTTGAGAAATTTCTATTTATTTTTCTTGAACTTCACTAAGTTCAATATTTCTGCCACTGCCCTTTTCTAGGATAAATTCTTTTTTCATGAAAGTGGCATGCCTACTTACAAATACCTTTTGTTCAGTAGGATGGTAGAATAAATATCCTATACTATTTTTAGGATATCCTATAAATAGACATCTGTCTGATCTAGCATCAATCTTATGTCCAAATTTTTTTTTGATATATGCTAGACAACCCCGTATCTTAAGATACTTAAGATTAGGTTTCTTACTTCTCCATATCTCATATGGAGTACTAGATACAGATTTAGAAGGTACTCTATTCAAGATATAAATTGCAGTCTCCAAAGCATGACCCTAGAAGAAAATAGATAATTCAGTGAAGCACATCATGGACCATATCATATCTAATAAGGTATGATTTTTTCTTTTGGCTACACCATTTAATTGCGGTGTATAAGGAGGTGTCCATTTAGAGAGAATTTCTTTTACTTTAAGATAGTCTAGAAACTCACTAGATAAGTATTCTCCTCCCCGATCAGATCGAAGGATTTTTATACATTGTCCAGTTTATTTTTTGACCATACTTTGATACTCTTTAAATTTATCAAAGGCTTCTAATTTGTGTTTCATAAGATACACATATCCAAACCTAGATAAATCATCAGTGAATGTTATAAAATAAGAGTATCCTCCTCTGGCTTGAGTTGTCATAGGACCACATACATCCGTATGTACAAGTCCTAATAATTCTTTTGTCCTTTCTCCATGTCCACTAAATGGAGTCTTAGTCATTTTACCCATGAGACATGATTCACAAGTTCCTAATGATTCATAATCAAAAAGACCAAAGAACTTTTCTTTGTATAACTTGTTAATCCTAGCCTCACTAATATGACCTAATCGACAATGCCAAAGTAAAGTATTATTTATGTCATCTCTCTTACATTTTCTATTTTCATCAATATGAAATATATTATCATCCAAACATAGAGTCAACAAATCATTGCTAAATATGCCAAAACAAATATTTTCAATAGAATATTTAATCGAGCAACCTTCGCTCGTTACATTAAGACTATAACCTTATTTTAATAACAAGGGTATAGATATAATATTTCTAATGATTTTAGGTATATAATAATAATTTATAAGCTCTAAGATCTTTCTAGAAGGTAACTTCAATTTATTTGTCCCTACAGCTTTTGCATGGATAGACTCTCCTCCAGCGCCATAGAGCTTGAAATCATCTTTCTTCAAACTCTTAATTTTCTGTAGTCCCTGCAAAGATTTACAGATATTAAAACCACAGTCGGTATCTAATATCTAAGAGTTTGAAATGGAAGAATTTAATGATAATATAGTATGTATCTCATAATACATTTTGGTACATTATTTGTACCAGACTTCACAGTTGCGAGGTAAGCCTTGTAAATCCTCTTCCAATGATCTGTTTTACCGCAGTGAAAATAGGTCATCTGTCCGGAGACCTTCTTCCACTTTTTCTTCTTATTTATACCATCTTTAGGATTCAACCTTTTCTTTGAACCCTTTTTCCCTACCTTCTTCTTGGAGATCCCATTCACAAGAAGAAGAGGAGCCCTATCCTTCTTGATATGGCTTTCTGCTGTCTTGAGCATATTTAACAGCTCAGGTAAGGAAGAATTCAGTTTGTTCATATGATAGTCTACGACAAACTAAGAAAATGATTCAAGAAGTGATTGCAGGATCAAATCCTGACTTAACTCTCCATCCATAACAAAATCTAATTGGCTTAATCGAGTGATTAGGTCAATTACCATCAAAACATGATTTTGTACGGATGTTCCTTCTATCATTTTTGCATGGAATAATTGTTTAGCTATCTCATGTCTAGCAGTTCTACTATGCACTCCATAAAGTTCTTTTAGATTGAGCAATATGGACTGAGTGTCCATACCATCATTCTGCCTCTGTAATTCATTACTCATAGGGGCAAGTATGATGCATTTGATAGTAAGAGAATTATTTTGCCACATCTTGTATGTGGACTTATCTTCATTTGTGGCATCTTTTTCTAATGGTTTAGGATCAGGGGCATCAAGAATATAGGAGAGTTTTTCTTGATTGAGTACTATTTTTAGGTTTCTCAGCCAGTCCACATAATTTTGACCAGTCAATTTATTTGAATCCAAAATTGAATGCAATGAAAGTGAAGAAGCCATTTAATCTACATAATAAAGAACAATACATAAGCAAACAACTCACGATGACAAACAAAATTAAATTAGGATTTTAATTTAATTATGTCTTCCACTATTTAATCAAAAATCATAACCCTCTAATTGATTTTCTTAGTGAGAATAAGACTCTAATTCCTTATAAAAGATCTTGTGGTTGCACAACAAACCTATTATAAGTTCAAAGGTAGGAAACTCTTTCCAATTGCATTTTATGCAACTCTCAAAAATTTTTGCCTCTAAAACATTAATAGCCTTGTATTAGCATAACAAACTTTAATATTTTAGTTTAAATAGATCCCTTCATTTCCATACAGTCAAAATAAAATATAACTGCTTTTGTGGTTATACAGTAAAGCAATATATTCAAAATGTTGTAAGCATCTCAATGCACTAGATTAATATTACATCATTTCCCATGATAGATTTTGTGGTTAATAACAAAAATAATATGGACTGAACATAAGAAGAACCTAGTATGAAGGAAGGCCTTAATGTAGTGAATATAATACTAAGCATTTCAATATAGAATTAAATTAATTGAATTAGCTAGATAAGTGGGAGAGAAGTGGGAGTCCTCCCGTTACTTTCCTTAGACACAAATAAATTGGCCAGGTCAGACAACGGAATCAATTAAAAAACTATGTTCTCTTTACCAATTATGAACCATTTATCCTAGACACTAATTAATCAATTAGACATTCCAACTGATTCAGCCATAGGTTAATTACACTACAACTTAATATAATTTAAAAAAAAAAAATTAAATGATCTCGATGCACATTTTAAATCAAACTAAATGCATAAAAGCATTAATTATGATAAAATATATATTAACATGTATAATTATTCTAGGACAACAATCATTACATAGTGAATACTCTCTACTACGTCAGGGCAACCTTTATAGAATAATATATACGTCATAATCTTATTGTGATAAATAAAAATATGATCTCATCATATAAATAACATGCTAATAAAAAGATTATATCATATTTTTCATTTATGCCATTATATTATAAGCAAAGTATTATATGATTTAACTTAATAAGGCTTGCTCTGATACCACTGATTGGAATGGTGTACAGGATGGAAGCATGGATTTCAAAGTAAAATTATAAAATCATACGAACCAAATCTGAACCCTAGGACCACCTTATTAGCAATTAAATTATATAACATGCATTTGTAATATAAAAGAAAGTATTAGAACATACCTTTTATCGCTAAACCCTGAATTATTCCTAATTGTCGGCAGCAGTCCGTCAGGGGTTCCACCAGGTGCCCACGTGTTCACCCTCCAATGTTGATCCACACGGAGACTTGATCAAGACACCAACACTTCTAATTTATATATAATTAAAATTTTAATAATAAGAACTTTAATTAAATAAGCAAGACCTTTCTTAGCCTTTATGTTACCTTCCTTGCCTCTCCTTATCTTTCTTTTTTCTTGTCTTCTTAATTTTTCTTCCTAATGTCTTAGTCTTAAGATGACTTCTTGCCTTATAAGGATAAGGTCTAGACAAGAGAAGGGAAGAAAGAAAATTAGACAAAGAGGAAACTCTTGTCAGAAAGAAAGATAATTTTTCACAATCCCCCGGACTCATGGTACGCACCCTTATTTATAATGTACGTAAGGGTTCCAACACATTTTCTCGCACCCTTTCAAAATATTATCTCATGTCCCTTCAGCCAATCTCATGCATCATCAGATAATAACGATATGTAGACTTAGTCCAAGAGGTGCCTTAAAGCAAAAGGACTCTCGGACTAATTCTACGTAAGTTATTTATGAAGAGTCGTGGGCTTTCATTCTTGGTGCCATCATTTTCAACCATTAGATTAGATAAGAAGGCCATCCAATGGCTTTAAAATGGGATGCCCATTCAGCAAAATGGCATGGAGATAATCTTTGAATAGTCAAAGTCCCAAAGGACTTTGACTTGGTCCAAGAGGCGCCAAGGAAGAGAGGGCGGCAAGGAGTCCAGGGGGCGACAAAGAGTCCTGGGTGACAAAAATTAAAATGATAACAGAGTTTTTTACCTACAGAAGGAATCTTTTGCACCCTATATCTGATGTCCATGCCCATATAAAAAAATTAGGCAACATGAAAAATAGGAAAAGTCAAAGAAGGTAGGTGCCAACTTAATCCCATGCACTAAAGACTCTTTGCACATGAAAGACTTCCCACACACAAGAGAGAGACTCTCTGGTGCATGAGATTCTGGTATGTGATGTCCCATCTGAAGCCCAATCAGTCTAGGTTAATCCAATTTGAGACCAAATCCAATTTGGCTTAAATTGGTCCTTAATTAGCCCAAATTGGAAGCCAATTTGAATCTTGGTGCTAGGGTTTGCAACATGTGCTAGCATGTTCATCTTGCAAACATGATCTAATCCAATTAGATCCTTAATCAATTTTCTTTGTGTGTGACCCATTGGGTTTCACATCTAACCAGTAGTGGATTTGGGTGTGATTTGACCTAATTTGGTCAGAACTCAACCAAACCGATTTAGGTCAAAACTAGCCTACCCAATTTGACTTAATTAGAACACTTTCTAATTTAATGAACAAATTAAAATTTTAATTTGATTGAGCCCACAAGACATGATTGATGTCTAGCAATGTATCGTGACTTTCCGAAAGATGTAAAATTTTGATGGAAATACCAAAAATATCCTTCGGTGAAAATTACCATGCAACTAGATCCTTCGATCTTCTTGCATCCTGAATATGACTCTGGGTATGAAAAAATGTCAATCCCAATATCATATTCATTTCTCTTTCAATCTTATGATGATGATTTATTTAATAAAATATTTAAAAATTATTTCTTATTTTCATCATGCTTTGATCAAAGTCTTCCTGAATCATCATTTATTTGAAGCGGGTAGGATGCAATTTCCTCTTACCAAGAATGATTGATTCCATGTTAACCTACTTACAACCTTCATATATAATCCACCATATCCAGATCAACCCATACATAGCTGAGTCATTAATGAGTATGAACCAAAATATGGATTTATATATATAAGGTTCTATGGTAGTTTCAGGTCAAAGGATTACATGCACAATTCCACTATGAAAACCATCTATTGACATATAGATAAGATTTCATTAGATATTCTCAATTTAGATCAATTCAGTGAACTCATTCTCTAATGAGTATCCATATTTTTGTATTAGTATCATACATAAGTAATTGTGAGATCAATCATCCTCTCAATCGAGCATACAAAGGATGTGCTAGTCTTACCGAAAAATATTGATCCCTAACTCAATGTCCCATTGACTAGGAATGATTTAAATTAGGGTTTTAAGGTTTTAGGTCTCACTAGTATGATCTCATCATAATCCTAAAATCATAGCCCTAATTTATGGGGTTCATCATAATCTTAAATAAATAATAAGACACTGCATATGATGAAAAAGCCTTTATTTATTTTAAAATATCATTACATGAGTTTGAAAGACAAAAGTAGCCCAAATAAATAAATAAAATTTGATTGGCTTGAGGGCATATTCCTTTCATCCTGAGGGGGCTTGGTAGATACTCCAGAGACCTAGGACATAAGATGGAGAAAAAAAATCAAAGTCAGGAGAAGAATCAGCCAAGACAAGGGGTTGACACATAGGTGGGTTGGCTCGGATATGCTGTCGAGCCGGTTCGGACTGAGATTGAGCTGGCTCTGGGTGCAGTCGAGTTGGCTATCTCAGGTAGATAGAAGATAGAACTCAGATGAAGCGCAGTCAAGCTGGCTGTCTCAAGCAGATAGAAAATAGAGCTTGGATGAGTTGCAGTTGAGCTAGCTCAGCTTCTGATAGAGCCGACTTGATGGTGGCATATAGAATAGGATGGGTTTTGTGTTTGGTCTTAGATTAGGATTAATCCAAGAGATCTTAAGGCCTGGTCCAATAAGGTCATAAGGATGGCTAACTCATATATGGATCGAGTTTAGATCCAGGGGATGAGAGTATGGGAGACATGGATGTACATGGGCTTGGTGAGTGCTTTCATGTATTGGATTAGCCTAAGAGAGTTCTTCAGCTGAAGTTTGGATTTATTAGGGTTCTGTGGTATAACAAAAATCCTAAGATATGTAAACCCAGATATTGTAATCTTTACAAAAAATGAAATCAATATAGAGCTTTTCTCCCTAACTCTCTTCTCTCTTTTCCCTCTGGTTCCAACGCCAAGCCTTAGGTGCCGTCATCAACTTTTACTCTTCTTCATATTTCTAGATTAACACACAATTTCGCGTAAGAGATTGGATCTATGACTGTGGTTCCAAGCAGCCATAGCATAGTAATTGGTATTAGAGTAGTACCGATTGTTCCAACACTTTTCTTTCTTTTTCTTTTAAATTAAGCATATTTAACATAAATTTAACCACTAGATTTAGATTCTTTAAATTTCAAATTCAAATTTTCAAATTCAAAAGCATTCTTAATTAATTAATTATTTCTTCTTTAATATTTTTTCCCCTTTGTTTTGCAAACAAAGTCATTTTCAAAAAATATAATTTCAATAATGCATTTAGGGAATAGCTATAGAACTTTTTAATTTTAAGGATTTTGAGCATTAAAATCAAAATTTTAGTAAGATAATCACTTTGGGCTTTAAAGATTCAATAGTAATGGAATTTTTTGAATAATATAGCCTTAAAAATACTTCTTCTCTATTTGATACTAAAGCAAATCATTCAAAAACATGTCACAAGAATTTGTTTCAAATGATGTAATAGCATGAATATAGCCATGGAAATTCAAATTTGAGATATAGTATACCTTTCTTTTACCAAAAGATAAAGCGATGGAATTTAAAGCAAGAATAAATTATTTGATACTAATTATAAAAATTATGATACCAATTATGATAAATTTTTGAAAATTTTTTTTCTTGACACCAATTGCTTTAAGATTCAAATCAATTAACAATTTTCTTAAAAAAAATTTCTTGATACCAATCAAAGATTTAAAAAAAATATTTATTAAATTCATTTCTCTACAATAATCAAATTCATTTGTCAGAGTTAAAATCTTTCAAATTTAGCTTGATACCAATTATCTTAGTTTTGAAGTAATAAAGATGAACCATTTCAAATCAAACAGTTTTGAGGATTTAGAATGATAAATCAATTTGAATTAATATCAGCAAATCAGTCTAGACAAATCATAAAGAGGTTTTTAGTTATTCTTCAAAAAGATCATCTCTTTGTTTTTTTAAGAAATATTAAGCAATTAGGTTCAAAAAAGATTTTGTATTTTTAAATTTGTTTCAAGTGATATCATACCAAGAATATAGCTATGTACAATTATTTTGAAACAAAGACATTCTTTTCTTTTTGCCAAAAGATAAATCAATGAAATACAGGGCAAATAGTAAAATGTTTGATACCAGTTGATTAAAATAGAAGTCCTCCTTAAATGTTTTGCTTTAAAGATAAATAATAACTTTCTTGAAATATTTTGCTTGATATCAACTTCAAAAGATTCAAAAAGAGTATTTTTCAAAATCAATCAATCAAAACAAAGTATGAATGTTCATCAATAAATTTTCTTTTAAGATAAAAAAAGGCAATCAAATCAATGATCAAGATGGATGTTCATATTGATTTTGGGATCAAGAATCAATTAATTAGGGATATGATAATGAAACAAATCAAGAATGATCAAATCAAGGGGAATCCAGATAATGGCTTTAAAAGTTTGATTCAACAAGGGAATTTTCAAATCCTTAGGGGTCAACATAAGATGTAATGCAAATCATGCACTTGATCTTTTATGACTGAAGTGTCTTATGAGAATGTCAAAAATTAATTTGTAAGTTTTCCATCCAAATAGTTTCATATACAATCAAGCTTATTTAATTTCAATTTCTCAAATGATAACATGATATAAGAAGCTAAGAAAACATGCTAAAATTTTAAGATAATTCTTATGCTCATAACAATTAAAATGATATATAGAATTAGGAGAACATGTTGAAATTAAAAACAATACATCCAATCATTCTAATCATAGAATTTGATCATTATAAGCATTGATGAATCATCAAAATCAATTATTTGCTCTAAATAAATTTAGTAAAAATTGAGGGTATGATATAGAGAAAGGTTTAGCTTTTACCAAATATCATCACCCATCTTCTTATGTCTAAAGCATCCATCCATAAGAATTTGCTCATTTCACATCATTGGATGCTTGCCATACTTGCAAAATTATTTTATAGTTTTTGGCACCCAATCCATCTCGGGTCCATTGAGGTTAGAGCACATGATTTTTTTTGGAACTCAAATTTGTTTAATTAAAGTATAGCTAATTATTTTAGTATTATATTTTAAAATTTTGTGGCCAACTTTGTTACATTTAAAATAAACTATTCGATGATTTTCAGAAGAAGCTTTAGTAAACATATTCTTGATGAATTTCTATTTTCTTGAAGGATTGAAACTAATTTTAGCTTTATCAAAAACAAACTATTGATTATTCAAAATTGATTGAAGCTTTTGTGATCCAAGTATAATCTTTTCAAGCATAGACTTCAAATTTTTTATTTTTTTTCTTAGTTTTTTATTCTTTTCAACTAAAGATTTTTTAGATTTTAAAAAAAATTTCCTTTTCCTTAGCCAAGATTTTTATTTCTTCCAAAAAATCTTCTCTTTTAATTAATATTTTGTTCTTCTCTTTAGCTAAAATGTTCTTTTCCTTTAAGAAATCTTCTTTTTCAATTACGAGCATATTTTTTTCTTCAGTTAAAAAAAGATTTGATATTTTCAACTTTTTATTTTTTAGCCTTATCCTTTTATATTCATCTACTAGATCACTAAAGGCTTCTAATAATTCATCAAAAAAAAATTAGAGGAGTTTTCAATGTTTACCTCATTATTTTGAGTCGTGAGGCAAAGGTTTGTAATACCTTCTTCCTCTTTCTCATTTCTCTTTTCTTTGCTTTGCTCCACCTTGGTTAATGCTTTTTTTCTTTTGTTTTTTTTTTCTTCTTCTTTTCATTCTCATAAGCCATGAGGCATAAGTTGGGGTTATCTTCCTTATTTTCTTATGATCTTGATGTTTCTTCTTGATTTGCTCCCTCAAAAATTATTTTTAATTTCTTCCATATTTATTTTACTAAAATACAAGAAAAAATTATATTAAACTCATTAATATCTGAAGAGCAATAAAACATGCTTATGGCCTTGGCATTTAGTTGGGCTATTTCTTTATTATACTTAATCAATGAATTTGAGGTGTGTGAGCTATCAATTATGATCTTCCATAAGTTATAATCATATGCTTGAATGAAGATGTGTATCCATGCTTTCCAATAACTATAATTTAGTCCATTTAACATTGGAGGTCGATCAATAAAATAACCTTTATTAAGCAAAGATTCTATTTGGGTTGCCATGATCTTTTACTCTTTGACCGCTAGATCAATAATCAAATATTACAGAACCTGCTATGATATAAATTATTGCCCAAAAGGTAACAACCCAGGAGTGGAGGGGTGAATTGGATTCTTTTAGAATTTTAACCAAATTAACTGTTGCCCAAGGATGGCTACCCAAGAGGGGTGGGGGGGGGTGGGAGGAGAATTGGATATTTAAAAATTTAAATAACAATAGTGCAGATTTATCTACCAAGTGCTTAATGAAATAAATTATAAGATGTACAATGAATGAGAAAAGTAAAGGAATAAATACTCAATCAGAAATACTATAATTTTATAGTGGTTCAGTGTAAAACTTAGCATCTACATCTACTCTCCAAGTAAACCACTTGAAAATTCAATTATAATTACTAAAATTGATTATAATTTGATTATTTTTCTTACGTTCACAATCCAATCTAGTTGGTTTTAACCTTGGCTCACCAACCACAACCATATAATGATTATTTTCTTGGACTAATAATTAACTCCGATTGATTTGAACCTTGGCTCACCAATCAAACCAATACAAGCATCGAATTAAGGCTTGGACCAACCCAAGTTTCTCATCCCAAGAAATTTGAAAGAAAATATAAAACTATAATTAATACAAGAGTTAAAGTTTAGAAAAATAAACACTATGAAGCCTAAGAGAAGAAAATCTAAGTTGCTTGCTGGTTGCTTGATTTCTTCTCCTTGAATGCTTGAGAGAGGTAGGTGGTGATCTTCAATACTGATTGCCTGACTTCTCTCAATTTGAGGATGATGGAAGGATAAGAGAGTATCTGAAAATTACTCATTTCTTTTACTATTTTTGCTCATAAACTGAAAATCACTTGAATGCTCTATAATATAGGTTCAAAAAGTTTTCTTCAATGCTCCAAAGGGATTTTTTTTAATATTCTTGAATGGCTGTATTTAATGTTCTAGCCGTTGGAAGGGAGAAACTAGCCGTTGGAAGGCATTTTGGGCAAAAAGCTGAAGTTCTGAAAAACTAGCCATTACAGTCACTAGGTCGACTCAACCTTCTTTGAGTCGGCTCAATTCCTCACTAGATTAACTAACAGATCTTCTAGGTCAACTCAGTATCTGGTGGCCAAAAAATTGGCTTTCTATCTTTTGCTATCTTCTGAGACTGGATCGACTAACTTTATGGCTGAGTCGACTAAGTTCCTATCTTGGTCGGCTCATTTAAATTTTTAGATCGACTAAGTCTCCTGGCTTCCAAAAACATGGCTTTCTATCCTTTATCCTCACTGAGACTAGATCAGCATAGATTTTTACTAGGTTGACTCAGCTGGTGTGCCAATATGCATCATAGAGTTTGTGCAGTCTTTCTTCTTTAATTTGATTTGTAGGCTAGACTTGCCTTCTTAAGTTAATTTAATCCTCAATTAAACTCCTTGTAAGGTGTGTCAAGTCTAGAGTTTCTTCACTAAGTTCTTGAGTGATGGTTCTTTATTTAGTTGTCGAAAAATACTTGGAAATTATGAGCACTTAAAATTTTGAAACTATACATCCCCATAATCAACATTAGTAACTTAATAATTTATACTCAAATGCTTTTGTTATCGTCAAAATCAATCCAGGATCAACAATCTTTTCTTTTTGATAATGACAAAACCCTTTGGATATAACTTTTCCTTCAAATTTCAAATTAACTCATTTTCAATTATTGCATACACATCATACACATTAGAATTTCAAACTAATTCATTCTCAATCATTGTGTATACATCATACACATTCGAATTTATCAATTTATATATACTCCCCCTGAGTATGAGAATTATGTGTAATTTATTTTTAATTTCATGTTACTCCCTATTACTTTTTGCCGAATGTTCTTTAGGATTATAATTTGGTCCAAATTAGTATTTTTCCATGTTTAATCAATTGTATTTTCAATCAATACTCAATTTTCTCCCTCTTTTTGTCTTTATCAAAAAGGTAAACATATCAAACAACATAGAACATTCACAAAGAAAACATGGCACATATAAAGGAAAAGCAAATTTTAAGTTTCATTCATTCATAAAAAGATACATTGAATCCAAGAACCATAAAATATTTTCTAAAAGAAACTTGATCATAATATAAGACATTGACAATTATAATGCAACTACATGCAACCTAATCTAAGCTAGGATCGAAACGGACTGATGAATCTAGATCCATGGGCATAGAAATACGTTGCTTGGCAAAGACCTTTCTCATAGTATTCTCCACCAGAGAAGAAAGACAACCTAAAATCCAATCAAATACATGCTGCATAGTCTCCTCTAACTGATCCTCATCAAGCCGAATAGTGGATGAAGATGCTGTAGGTGCTGGATGTACTGGAGGGACTAGCAAGAGCTCCATCACACCTCTAACTTAATTTTCCTTATCTTCCTTGACCCACTATCCAGCAACCTTTTTGTATTCCGTCCTCTTCAAAGACTTCTTGTTATATGTATTGTTGGGTGTAAATCCTTTTCCTATCGAAGTCCAATGGGATGCCAAACCTTCAGGTGACTTCATCCGGTGAAGGCAGCTGCGCCTGATTCTGGCCAATGAAGAATTTACGCTCAGGCATCGAAACTATAGACTTCCAATTTGAATTTATTGATCGATCTTCTTCACTCGGATTTCTAGCTCCTTCGGGTGTCCCCAGAACCTACAGGGCATTGTAGATTTCACTCGGATGAACATGAATAGTGATGACAGCCCCCAGGCAGCTGAGTAACATATCTAATTGTTGCTTGGTTTGGCTGACCTTAGTGCTCTTTGAATCTCTCCCTAGCAAAATGCCATCCAAGTTGTTTGGTGTTGGACCAATATTGGATCAACGGAACTCCCCTCCAGATGAACTTCCATAATATACTAAGAGTAGCAGACTTCGGAATTCCTGTATCAAGAACTCTGAACACACAGGCAAAAGGACCTCGTCTTCTTTATATCAGCCTCCAGACGGCCTCGAAGGTGGCCGAGATTTGAAGAAATAAATAAATAGACCCTCTCCAAGTAGATCCCCTTCCGCTCCTTCCAAGAAAATTTCTCCCAACTGATGTCCTCCCTATTGATCTCCTCCTTGACACCAGCTGATTTCTTTCCCATCAACCCCCATCCATCCAAACTTCTTACATCAGCTAGGAGGGGACCCGTTCATATGTATTTGCTTATTCAACGGACCTCCTTCAAGGATTCTTCAATAGGTTATTTTTGAAGTTCTTCTCCTTCAGCCAGACTTCTTCTTCCAGCAGAACTACTTTTGGATTCTTCTCCAGCAGATTTTCTTCAAAGATTTCTTCAGTCATAGAGCTTCCAAATCCCTTTCGATCAAACTTCCTGTAGTTGCCTAGAAGGGTCTCCTCACCTACGTGAACTCGATTCTATACACAATATGGACCAACTTGCACACAGACTACCTTAGGAGAGTCTGAACTCCTCTGAAATTGATATAACCCAAAGTTCATCACCAATCGATGTCTACTCCTCCGAACTTCAACTATTAAATCCAAACAAACTGGCACATCATGATAACAGACACTACTCTCCATAACAAACTCTACGTGGCCCCGAATGGCCCACTACCAAATTGTTACGACTGTCACTCTTAGTTTGTTATAGGCTTCTCCTATAAAATGGACCCTCTAGATATATTTCTTTCTAGAGCTCTCTTCTTCTTTCCTAAACTCTGCTACTTTCTTTTCTGAGCACTCCATTTTTGTTGGCCAGAAGAGCAGACTTAATCGTCAATGGATCCTATCAAAGCCACCACCCTCGACTCCAATTAGGACTTGCCTTACAGGTTTTCGACAGTGACCTCATCTTCTCCAGCTCCAGCTCAGTTCCGACATCAACCAGATTCTGCATTAACAAGATTGGTGCTAGAAAGAGGAGCCTTTGAGTCCTTATTCTAAAAGGAGTGCCCGATCAATCTTGATCCTTTTCATCTTTTAGCTCTTCAAGGTCCATCGAGATCCATCTTTGTTCAATCTTTTTAGCCTAGAAATGCCTCCAAAGAAGACAACCACCTAGCGATCCACTGCTTCCACCGCTAGATCGTAGCCAGATCCATCCATCCCTACTCCATCACCAGCACCTCGCCCCCCTCTGTCGGTGGCCATGATGGATCTAGAGTAGTTCAACCTGCTGATGCAATAGGTTCGAGGCCTCACCAAAATGGTGCAGGCCATGCAGTAACCCCCAACGGTGGCTCCATCAAAAAACCCCTCGTTGGGGTGTCAAGAATCAGTCCCAAGGAGGCATACTTGGGCCAGCAGACCCATCACTCCTGATAAGAAAAAATAGAGAGCTGAAGATCCCTGTTCAGACCATGATTCCTCTTCAGAAGAAATCTTTCCTATCTACAGATGGAAGCCTTTCAGGATCTACGATCGAGGTGATGTTCTTGATCAAAAATTATAAAAAAAGGATCGATGGATTAAGAAACTCCACCATGTCATCCTGGCTCACCATGATGACATCTGCATTGATCCTCCTTTTTCTGCTCGAATCATGCAAGAGCCTATCCAGATGAAGTTCAAGCTTTCCTAATTCGAAAGTTACGATGGGATATCTGATTTGGTCGACCACCTGAAGGCCTTCCAAATCATGATGCTGCTCCATGGTGCACCAGATGCCATCTTATGCCAAGCTTTCCCATCTACTCTGAATGAAGCAATAAGAAATTGGTACTCAGTACTGAAGTTGGATACGATCTTCTCTTTCGATCAGATGAACCATCAGTTTCTGGCTCATTTCATCAGTAGTCGATATCTCAGATGAGGTTCGGACTTTCTCATTAACATTAAAAAGAAAGAGGGTGATAAGAATGTGATGTTGTCGTTAAGACACTGTATTTATCAGTTTAATCCAACTTCTTAAAATAATTAAAAATGCATAGATAGCAGTGAGTCGAGTCGAATCCATAGGGAAGGTAGTATTTGTAGAATTAAAATCTTTGATTTTTGAAAAGAAAAAGAAAAGATTTTAAAAAATAAAATTTAAAATCAAAAAATAAAAAATTAAAAATTAAAAGAAGTACAAATTTAAACTTGGTACTAAGATTTACTAGTTAGATCTTAGCATCTACTTGCAAAAAAATAAAAAACAATAATTAAAATATAAAAATTAAATTATAAAAAAAATAAAGAGCATAAAAATAAATATTACATTAATTAAAATTTTAGAATTTAAATATATGAAATTTAAAAAATAAAAAAAAAATAAAAATAATAAAATAAAATAGCCTGATCTCTGATCTTGGATCGGCATGGGTGGAAAGATGGTGTAGAAGCCCAGCTTTTTCTCTCGACACCAGTTGCTTTGAAGCAGCCATTAACCCAGAGTCTGGCTTCATCCTATACCAAAGCTTCACTTTGATCGAAGATGTCGATTTCTAGAGGCCTGGGGTCCTTTTTATAGAGCTAGGAGGGCTGGAGAGTTTTTTTCTGGGTAATGTGGGACTAAGGAGCTCTTTGATCATCAAAATATAAAAAAATCTAAGTAAAAATTAGATTAAAAGAAGTTCTGTATAAATTCTATTGCTCTGGATGAAATCTGACCGTTGATAGGAATCCAACGAACCAAAAATTATCAAAATCGGATGTGTATCAGCCCAGATCAGGTCGGATTAAATTCTCGCCATCCGATCGCACGTTGATGGAGGAAATCTGGCCACTGATCACACGTCGGGAGTCCTGATCACTATCGGGAGTGTTCTGGGATCATCCCTTGGATTGAGCACTGCCGTTGGATGGTGATCCACATGAAGTCTGAAGCTGAAAAATTCCTCCATTATCTGATCTTGACCGTAAGCTACCAGAGCCATCCGATCATTCCTTTATTATTGCCATGGACCGCATGGACCGACTGCACCATACACCACAATCAATCAGCGCTCGTTACTTTGATGTGAAATTACCTTTTTACCCTGTAGATCATGATGGATTTTTTGTGAACCCTTTAAGTGTCTAGGTCCACCACGTGTCGCTTCGTGATTTATCAATTTTTACTGAGCTGATGGTCCATGCCTAGATTATGGACTGATTGATGGCTTCCATGATTGAGTCAGCTTTGATGGCTTGGCTTGGCTTGCGGAGCCGACTGAGCCATTTTTTTTTTTATTTAATTTTTTTCTTTTATCTTTAGAAATTCATATCTTCTCCGTTTTAGCTCTATTTTGCTCGAAACTTATTTTATTATGATAAAAAAAATAAGCTCTATCTATTGATTATAAAATTTTATTTTTTAATTTTATTATTTTTTAATTAATTTTTTAATTAATAAAAATATTAATTTCTTAAAAATTATATATAAATTGATCATTAATTCTTAAAAATTAATATAAATTAATTGATAAATTAATATTTTTATTGATAAATTTATGATACTTATCACACCTCCCAACATAAGCTTTGCTCATCCTCAAGTAAAGAAAGAATTTAGTTTTAAATTTTTTTTAACTTTAGAGTTTCGAATTTTACCTAAGCAGATTTCAAAATGATCATTGATATTCAGTAGAGCTTAAGTGAGATATATCATTGAAATATTAATACTTATCAATAAAAAAATTAAGTAAAAAATATTAAATTTTTTTAAACTTTTTTTAAATTATCCCATCTTTATCTCTGATTTATCTAAACTTTCATATGGGCAAGTGTATTGCTACTTCCGTCCTTCATTTATTGATTTTTATTTTTATATTATCTATTTTTTGATATGAATATCATTGCTTACTTAGGCAATGGGATCCCATTACTCGATAAAAAATTAATATTATATATATATATATATTTTAACGTTATACCACTATTGAGTGTCTTAACCCATTAAGCTTTCTATTTGATCTATGTAGCTAGTCTTGGGCCAATGACTCCCAAACCAGTTGACTTTAGGGCACTAGGTATAGAGTATCTTCGGGCTTACTAGCTCGAATTAAATAGGCTATGAGTTAAGACTAGCTTTACAATGAGCTTCTTCGCCCTTCCCATCTTTTAACGTGAAATTCAATGCTTGCTTAGGCAAAGAGGCCCGATTACTCAGTGAGAAGTACTTAGAAATTATTTTATTAAAATAAAAAAATTTATATGAAGAAACGTATAGTTACCCTACACAAGCCTATAAAAAGTAGACTTTTTTTTTTATGCTAGTAGAAATAACTAGAAATGCTGCAAGAAAAAACTTTTTATGTTCTAGACTTAATTTTTTATTAAATTTTTTTAATACTTGATTCCTCAATATCTCATAGATTCTCTGATTTGTGCATCAATTTTTTTTTTAAAATGCTTAATTTAATTCGATTCTTAAGCATAATCAGATGTCTAAATACTAAATACTAACTTTTTTGAGGACTTAAAATTTTAAAGTTTTTATTTTTCTTTCACCCAACTTAATCAACATTATCATTAATGAGAAGAAAAAATAAAAGATATAATAAAGAACATGAAAGAATACACCTGACTATATTTTTGGTCCAGCACATGTCTTTGAAAATTTAAGCTCTCCCTCTAGCTTATTCAAATTATCCTAAAAAAAATTAAATAAAAAGATAAATTAAACTAAAAAAAATTAAATATTGGATTGTCTCCCAATAAGCGCTAAGTTTACCGTCTTCAGCCAGACACAATGCAGCTTACTATCCTGTATCGAATACTAAACTAACAAATTTCAATGGTTTTGGATTGCCAATCTCAAAAAATTAATTTATAATCCCATTATTGATATATTCATTGTTAATTAGGAGAACATAATTTGTGATCCCATTCTCAGATCCATGTTTATTAAGAATTTCTCCTATTTATTCTTCTAAAATGCTCATGAATGGAGTTTTAGGAGTTAAGTTTGATTCAATGGATGCTGGAATGGTGACTAAAGGCAGTTTTAATTCTGGAGGTAAATTAATGTGATCTTGCTTAAACAACTCCATGGACTCTTCATTACATGCCTCTTGATTTTTGTAAAAGGATCCGGCTTCTAGGGTTGAAGAAAATAGAATATTAGATTTATAAGTCTTGGGTAAATTATCTATTCTCTTTTTTCCTATGTCTATCTCATTTAAACTGAAACCAACATCAATACTAATTTCTGGCTCGGATTCTTCTATGTGGTTAGTCTCAGTACTAACCTGTTTCTCTAAATTTTTATTTTGGCTAGCATCAGTACTAGCTTCTCTCACCTGATCTTGGTATGGGTCTATAAGAATCCTATAGCTTTTAAGTTTAGGAATTACATTGGCATTCTCAGATTGGGGATTCTTAAGTGAGACATTAAATTGATAACTTAGTCCAGATGGTTGGTAGACAATAGGTGGATTATTTGAAATTGGTCAACTCGATAGTTGATTTAGTTCTCTCCTCATGTTAGACTCAACTAATTATCCTATTTGAACTTCTATCCTGGTGATAGATTGCTATTGAGTCAGAATCAATTGTTGAAGTTGGTTAAATCTATCATCGGTTAGATTGGTCTGTTGAGAAGGTGGGTATGATAGCTGGTTGTTATATGATGGCTGGATAAACTGACTAGGCTGACCATTATTATAGGCATAGTTTTGGTATTGGGGCCTATTTTGATAGTTTTGGATAGATGAAATTTGGATCTGAGCCTGAGTCTGTTGTGGTTTCCAAGAAAAATTAGGATGGTTTCTCCAGCCAAAGTTATATGAATTTAAAAATGGATCATTAACCGGCTTGGAGTAGTTTTTAGTAGCTTGGACTTGTTCTTGGATAAAAGGTGGAAACTGTGTAGCCATAGGACATTCATTCACATGATGGGTTAGGCTAGCATAGATTGAACAAATCTCCTGATAATTAGAAGATGATGTGAATTGTATAGGAGATTATTGACCTAGGATTAGGGCTTGATCTAATTTCTAAGTAAGAAAGTCCACTTTATTTATCAAATTTAAATCAGTCTTAGGACTAGATTCTAGATTTTTAAATTCATGGATCTCTGCCTAGGTTTGGTAGAAAGATAACGAAGCATGGTTAATTGAGTTTTCACTCAGGATTTCAAATAAGGTGTAGGCTTCGTCCTCACTCTTGTTCATGAATGCACCTCCACATAATGCATCTACCATCTATTTGTATTGATCTCCTAAACCCTCAAAGAAAGCTTGAACTATTTGCCATTTAGACAGACCATGGTGTGGGCATTTTCTAAGAAGTTTCTTAAGTCTCTCCTATGACTCGTGAATCTATTTTCTTAAAAGCTAAGCAAATCTAGTGATAGCTCACCTCATAATGTTAGTTCGGCCTATGGGACAAAATTTCTTAAGAAATTCACTTTGCAATTCAATCCAAGTTTTAGTTGGTCTCCCTATTGTGCCAAGCTAGTACTTGGCTTTGTCTTTTAATGATAAGAAAAATAAAATTAGTCTAAGGGTATCCTCAGTTAAATTTTGAATTCTCACCATCGAGCAGATTTCTAGGAATTTATCCAGATGTTTATAAGGATCTTCATTGGTGTTCCCATAGAAAGATGAAAGCATCTAGATTGTAGTCGGCTTGATCTCATAGTGGGTAGCATAGATATCAGGAATTGGATACAAGTCGATGGGCTATAGGTAGAAGGGATAAAATATTTCTTAATCTACTTAGGTGGTTCTCTAAAATTTTCAGCCATCGGGTTATCGGGTTTAATACGATTCAGCATTTCAATGTTATGGTTGGGTTTAACTAGATCAAGTAAGGCGATTTTCTATCGTGCATGTACTAGTGCAATCCTAACGTGTGGTTCAAAAAATTTTTTAGAATATTTTTATATTTTTATATTATTTTATTATATTAAAAATTATTTTTAATAATTATTTTATTTATTAATTTAATTTAGTTTAATTTAATTATTATTTTTAATATTTTTAGTTAGTTTAATTTAATTTTTATTTTATTTTATGTTATTTTATTTTTAGAGGAGAAAGAAAGAAAGAAGAGTTCTAAAGAAAAGGTCCTAAGGAGTCTTAGAATTAAGAAGAGAGAGAAGAATTAGATTTAATTAGATTTGATGTTGGTTAGCAATCAAGTTGATCAATCAATCCTGACATGGTTATCCTAGATCTAGACAGCTCCTAACTGCCAAGATCATCTTCAAGCCCTCCAAGTATAAGATCAGCCAATCAACTGGCCAGGTAAGTGTAAGATCAGTGGGAGTCTTCCCTTTACTTGCCTTAGACACCAATTATACTTAGCTAGGTAGCAAATAGAACCAATTAAAAACCACCTTCCTTTGGGCCCAGTCATCCCTGAACCACTTTCCTAACACTAGTCAAATTGACTAAACCTAACCTGGTTCAACTCTTAGGATTCCTTATCCTATTGAGCTCGAGTTTCTAGGGCTGATGTCTAATTGAATTTAAAATTAAAGGCTTAGGTTAATGCAGGATGCTGGTTGGTTGTTTATGGGCCAAGAAAGGATGATCAAATTCCTACCTTATCTTGTTTAATTGGGTATTGCTCTTAATTTGATTTAATATGATATGCAAAAAAAAGAATTTCAATCGGATTCTATGCAATTTAAATTAGATGCATGCAACTAATTGAATTCTGAAATGCTTACCTTGCCTCCAGGAATCATCAGAAAAAATAAAACTAATATGATGCATGCTCTAAATAAATAGGATTTCTAATCTTATCATTAAACTTTAAATTAGATTTAAATGAATATTTTTTAAATTAATTTTATAAATAAAATAAATAAATAAATAAATAAAAAGAAAAGAGGACTAGAGTTAGGATTGATCTCACCAAGATTAGATGCTATCTTTCTTTTTTTTTCTATAAAATAAATAAATAAAAAGTTAATAAGCAATATTTAAAAAAAATATTTATAATTAATTTATAAAAAAATTAAAGAAATTAAAAAAAATAGCATCTATTTCTTTCCCAGCAACGATGCCAGAAACTTAATAAGAACGTGATGTTGTCGTTAAGATATTATGTTTATCAGTTTAATCTGACTTCTTAAAATAATTAAAAATACGTAGATAGTAGTGAGTCGGATCAAATTCATAGGAAAGGTAGTATTTTTAAATTTAAAATCTTTGATTTTTTTAAAAAAAGATTTTAAAAAATAAAATTTGAAGTTAAAAAATAAAAAAATAAAAATTAAAAGGTGCAGAAATTTAAACTTAGTACTAAGATCTACTAGTTAGATCTTAGCATCTACTTGCAAAAAAGTAAAAAGCAATAGCTAAAATAAAAAAATTAAATTATAATAAAAATAAAGAGCATGAAATTAAAGAGCATAAAAATAAATATTACATTAATTAAAATTTTAGAATTTAAATACTTGGAACTTAAAAAAATATAAAATCTAAAATAAAATAGCCTGATCTCTGATCTTGGATCGGCATGGGTGGAAAGATGGTGTAGAAGCCCAGCTTTTTCTTTCGACATCAGTTGCCTCATAGCAGCCATTAACCTAGAGCCTAGCTTCATCCTGTACCAAAGCTTCATCTTGATCGAAGATGTCAATTTCTAGAGGCCTGAGGTCCTTTTTATAGAGCTAGGAGGGCTGGAGAGTTTTCTTCGGGGCAATGTGGGACTAAGGAGCTCTTTGATCGTCAAAATTTGAAAAAATTTGAATAAAAATTAGATTAAAAGAAGTCTTGGATGAATTCTATTGCTCTGGATGAAATTTGGTCGTTGATAGAAATCTAATGGACCAAAAATCATCAAAATCGGATGTGTATCAGCCTAGATCAGGTTGGATTAAATTCTAGCTGTTCGATCACACGTTGATGGAGGAAATCTGGCCGTTGATCGTGCATTGGGAGTCCTGATCATCGTTGAGAGCGTTCTGGACCGTCGGATCATCCCTTGGATCGAGCGCTGTCATTGGATGGCGATCCACGTGAAGTCTGAAGCTGAAAAATTCCTCCACCGTCTGATCTTGACCGTAAGCTATCAGAGCCATCCGATCACACCTTTACCATTGCCATGGACTGCATGGACCGGCTACACTATACACCACAACCAATCAGCGCTTGTTGCTTTGATGCAAAATTACCTTTTTACCCTATAGACCATGATGGATTTTCTGTGAACCCTTTAAGGGTCTAGGTCCACCATGTGTCGCTTCGTGATTCACTGATTTCTATTGAGCTGGCGGTCCATGCCTGGATCGTGGATCGGCTGATGGCTTCCACAGCTCAGCCAACTTTGATAGCTTGGCTTGGCTTGATGGCTTGGCTTGAGGAGTCGGCTGAGCCATTTTTCTTTTTTTATTTAATTTTTTTTCTTTTATCTTTAGAAATTCATATCTTTCTCCATTTTAGCTTTATTTTGCTCGAAACTTATTTTATTGTGATAAAAAAAATGAGCTCTTTCTATTGATTATAAAATTTTATTTTTTATTTTTTATTATTTTTTAATTAATTTTTTAATTAATAAAAATATTAATTTCTAAAAAATTATATATAAATTTATCATTAATTTTTAAAAATTAATATATATTAATTGATAAATTAATATTTTTATTAGTGAATTTATGATACTTATCAGAGGGTGAATCAATCCGAGCTTATGTCAATCACTTCAATGCTGCTGCCCTCGAGGTCCGAAATCTAGATCAGTCTGTTGCCATGGCTATGCTGAAGGACGGTCTCTAGAAGAATGATTTATTATTTTTCTATAGAAGAAGTATCCCAGAGATTTTATTGATCTGCTAGCTCGTGCTGAAGGATATGCCCGAGCTGAGGAAGCCTTCAAGTTGAAGGATGAGGAAGCCATAGGAGAGCGACAGATGGATGAATCTAGCAAGCCCGTAGCTAAAGAAAAGCCAAACCAAGTTCAGCCACACTTTCGAACTCCCTCCGAGTGTGAGCGAGCCCGAACTCCTCCTTGAGCTCGTCGCCAAAGAAGCCCTGACAGAAGGGTACGAAGAATTTCTGCCCCTAGAAGATTCCATAGCTATGCCCCCCTTAATTTTTTGAAAATATAAGTACTGATGGAGATCAAGGAGCAATTGCCAAGATCGGAGAGGATGCACACTCACCCTGACAAGTACAATCCTAATAAATACTGCCTCTACTATCATGACCATAGTCATGATACTGAGGAATGCACTAAGCTCCAAGATGAGATCGAGGAGCTCATCAGGCGAGGTCGACTTGGCCGATTTTTGTGACATCGGTCCGAAGGAAGAGAAAATCGGCCAAGGGCACTACCATAGTTAGAACCACTATGAAGAAAGGAGCAATAAGAAGATTGGCCACCTCTCGGCATCATCAACACAATCTCTGGAGGATTTTGGTGAGAAGAGGCTAGCGGATCTAAAGGATCGGTGAAGAGATAGAGGACTGAAGAACCCATAGCCTTCACTAAAGTAGACGCACAGGGACTTCAGTTCCTGCATAACGACGTGGTTGTAATTGCTTTAAATATTGCATACTATGATGTACGTCGTATCCTTGTTGATAATGAAAGTTCGATCGATGTCTTATTTTATGATGCTTTCTCCAAGATGTCTATACCTAACAATCGGCTTGGATCAATAAACTCTCTATTAGTAGGCTTCACTGGCGATGCAGTACCAGTTGAAGGTATAATAACTTTGGTTGTGGCTATAGGGCAATATCTAAGATAGTCCATGGCACAGGTGGACTTCCTGGTAGTAAGAGCTCCATCGGCTTATAATGCAATCCTCGGTCGATCTGGCCTAAATGCACTTTGAGCAATAGTGTCGACATATTACTTGAAAATGAAGTTTCCAACAAATTATGGGATCGAAAAAGTCAGAGGAGATCATGCCCTAGCAAGGCATTGCTATTCAATTGCCTTACGGTGGGGTGAGTGATTAGATCCTTGTCCGATTGATGGGCTGGATGTCTGCGATGATCTAATGAATGAGCGGGGTGAGCCTATGGAAGACCTTGCTTCCATCCCACTGAATGACGGGAATATGGAGCACACGGTGCAGATTGGCTCCAACCTAGCATGAGAAATACGAGAGCGGCTTGTCAAATTTCTATGGAGGAATGTGGATGATTTTGCTTTGATCCCCGATGACATGCTGGGATAGATGCCAAGATCATGGAACATTGCCTGGCTGTCGACCCTGAACATCAGTTAGTGAAAGAGAAGATGCACAGCCATGCTCCAGAGAGGTAGAAAGAAATTACAGAGGAAGTTGACAAAATCCTCAAGGCCGGATTCATCCAAGAGTCAACTATCTAAACTTGGTCTCCAACATCATGCTCGTCAAAAAGGCGAATGACAAGTGGAGAATGTGCATAGACTTCAAAAAGTTGAACAAAGCCTGTTCAAAAGATAGCTACCCCTGAAGAAACCAGATCTAGGATTTTACAGGCAGATTTTGAAAATTTTTGAAGATCTTATAGCGGAAGACTTAAATAAATTAAATATTTATTTAAATAAACATGTAAACACTAGTTGGGGATAAACCCCGCTCTCGTCGAAGTCCAGTCTAATGCTTAGCCTAATGTAACTGGTAATCATAAAAGAGCTTCGATCGAAAATTCTTTCTCTAGCGGTCGAACCCCTCCAGACTCCTTCAGCAATCAAATTTCTTCAGGAGCTAAACCCTCTTAGACTCCACCAATAGTTGAACTCCAACAAGAGCCGAACTCCTTTTGGACTTCTTCTTTAGTCGGATTCCTCCAGCGGCTGAACCCCTCCCGAACTCTTGCAGCGGTCGAACTCCTTCCGGACTTCTTTTTCAATCAGATTCCTCTAGGAGCCGAACTCCTTCCTGACTTCTTCTTCAGTCGGATTTCTCCAGCAGTCGGATTCCTCCATGACTTCTCCTTCAGTCGGATTTCTTTAGGAGCCAAACTCCTTCTAGACTTCTCCTTTAGTTGGATTTCTATAGGAGCCGAACTCCTTCCGGACCTCTCCTTTAGTTGGATTCCTATAGGAGCCAAACTCTCGAACTCATTTCGGACCTCCCCTTCAATCGGATTTCTTTAAGAGTCGAACTCCTTCTGGACTTCTCCATCAGTCAAACTCCATCCAGATTCTTTTAGTGGATTACATCTAGATTTCAAGTAGTATTGCTCCTAGATGATGCCCTTTAGCCGTATTCCCTTTAGGAGTCCGAACTCCTCTGAAATTGACATATGTCAAAGCTCTTCACCAACCAATGCCTGCTTCCTCCAAAATTTGACTATTAAATCTCAATGAATGAGCGACATCTCTCTCCATAATAAATTTCACGGGGCCCCAAGCAGCCCACTACTTGACGGTTACAGTAATAAATTCCACAGGGCCTCGAGCGGCCCACTATTGGATGGTTATGGCTATACAGGCTTCGTCTATAAGAAAGAATCCTCTAGATATATTTTTTTGAAGCTCTCTTCTTCTTTCCAAAATTCTACTGAATTTTTGTCTGAGCACTCCATTTCTGTTGGCCAGAAGAGCTGATTTGATCATTGGAGGTCATACCGGAGCCACCACCACCGACTCTAGATAGAACATTATTTTACAGGTCATCGGTGGTGACCTCTTCTTTCCCAACTCCAGGTCGATCCGACGTCAACCAAATTCTACACCAACAGGATTGACGCTAGAAGGAGGGCCCTCTATTTCTGAGGTACCCTTATTCTTAAAGGAGTGCTCAGTCGATCCTATGGATCTTCTTCTTCAAGAATCATCTCCATTCTCTCCCTCAATCCCAAGAAATGCCTCCAAAGAAGGTGACTACCTGGAGATCTACCACTTTTGCTATCATATCTGAGCCAGATCCATCCACTCCTACTCCATTGCCGGTGCTTCACCTCCTCCTCCACCGATGGCCATGGTAGATCTGGAGCAGTTTAACCTACTAATGCAGCGGATTTAAGGCCTCACCAAAATGGTGTAGGCCATGCAGCAGCCCCCGATGGTGATTCTATCAGAAAACCTACCATCAAAATATTAGGAACCGATCCCATGGAGGAGCACTTGGGCTAGCATACCTGTCGCCTCTTGAAAGAGAAAATAGAGAGTAGGGGATCCTTATTCGGATCCTAATTCTTTTTCGGAAGAGATCTTCCCCATCTATAGTTGGAAGCCTTCCAAGATCTACGATCGAGATGACTTCCATGATCAAAAATTATGAGAGATGGACCAGCAGATTGAGAAACTCTACCATGTTGCTTTGGCTCACCATGATGATGTTTGCACCGATCCCCCTTTCTCTCTCCAAATTATGCAAGAGCCCCTTCTGTCGAACTTCAAGCTCCTCCAATTTGAAAGCTACGATAGAACCTCTGATCCAATCAATCATCTAAAGGCCTTCTGGACCATGATGCTACTCCATGGTGCACCAGACGCCATCTTATGCCGAGCTTTTCCATCTACCTTAAAAGAAGCAGCAAGAAACTGATACTCAGCACTTAAGTCAGATACCATCTTTTTCTTTGATCAAATGAGCCATCAGTTTGTGCCTCGCTTCATCAACAGCCGACGTCCCCACCGAGGCTCAAATTCTCTGATGAATATCAAGCAGAAGGAGGTGGAATCTATCCAAGCTTATGTCACCCAATTTAATGATACTGTATTAGAGGTCCGGAACCTAAACCATTTTGTTGCAATGGCCACACTCAAGGACAGCCTTCAAAAGAATGACTTGCTATTCTCCCTAAAGAAGAAGTACCCCAGGGACTTTGTCGATTTGCTAGCTCGAGCTGAAAGATATGCCTGAGCGGAAGAAGCCTTCAAGTTAAAAAATGAGAAAGCTGTAGGAGAGCGACGGGCGGGTGAGTCTAATAAACCCATAGCTGATAGAGGACCAAATAAAGTTCGGCCATGCTCACGGACTCGCTCCGAGTGCAAGTAAGCCCGAACTCTTCCTCGAGCTTGTCATCAAAGAAGCCCTGATAGAAGGGCACGATAAAGTTCTCCCCATAGAAGGTTTCACAACTACGTCTCGCTCAATGCTCCACAGATGCCAGTCTGAAGCAAGAGAAGATCGGACGAGGGCACTACCGCAGCCAGAACCATCAAAGGAGAAACAACAAAAAAATCGGCTGCCTCTCGACATCATCAACACTATCTCTGGGGGACTTAGTGCTTCAGCGAGCCACCATCTCTTAGCCTCAGAGCCAGGAAAAGCTTGCCCCAAATTGGAAAGTCCTGTATGAAATAGAGGAGGCCATCCGGTCAGGAGCTTATCGCCTGAAGGAGCTCGAAGGAATAATGCTCTCACGACCTTGGAATTAAGAAAATCTGAGAATGAAAGAAGCAATCAAAAGTGGCCATGTTAGGAACGGGAGGAGAACCTTATCCTAACATGAGCAAAGTCAAAGACCTCATTCATTTTAGATGAGATGAGGGTAGAGGCCCTGACAATGGCCCTTATGTGCCCCTACAGTCTATTAAAAATAGGAGGAGAATCTCGTCCTAACGTGAGCAAAGTCAAAGACCTCATTCATTTTAGATGAGATGATGGGAGAGGCTCCGACAACGATCCTAATGTGCCCCTACAGCCCATTAGGAATAGGAGGAGAACCTCATCCTAATGTGAGTAAAGTCAGAGGCCTCATTCATTTTAGACGAGATAAGGGGAGAGGCCCTGACAATGGCCCTAACGTGCCCCAACAGTCCATTAAGAATAGGAGGAGAACCTCATCAAAATATGAGCAAAGTCGAAGGCCTCATTCATTTTAGACGAGATGAGGGGAGAGGCCTTGACAACGGCCCTAATGTGCTCCTATAGCCTATTAGGAACAAGAGGAGAACCTCGTCCTAACATGAGCAAAGTCGAAAGTCTCATTTTTTTTAGATGAGATGAAGGGAGAGGCCTTGACAATGGCCCTAATGTGCCCCTACAGTCCATTAGGAATAGGAGGAGAACCTCATCCTAATGTGAGCAAATTCGAAGATCTCATTCATTTTAGATGAGACGAGGGGAGAGGCCCCAACAATGGCCCTTATGTGCCCCTACAATCCATTAGGAGCAGGAGGAGAATCTCATCCTAATGTGAATAAAGTTGAAGGCCTTATTCATTTTAGACGAGGTGAGAAGAGAAGCCCCAACTCAGTTGGAGATAAGATCTCTCCCAAGCTACAACTTTAATAGAAGATAGGATCTATTTCAACCTCGGCTGGAGATAAGATCTCTCCCAAGCTTCAACATTAACAGGAGATAGGATCTCTTTCAACCTCGACTAGAGATAAGATCTTCCCTGAGCTTCAACTTTAAAAGGAGATAAGATCTCCCTCGAGCCTTAACCTCAATAAGAGATAAGATCTCCTCCGAGTATCAACCTCGGTTGGAGAGATGATCTCCTCTGAACTTCAACCTCAATAGGAGATAAGATCTCTTCCGAGTTTCAACCTCAGTTGGAGATAAGATCACCCCCGAGCTTCAACTTCAATAGGAGATAGGATCTCCTTCAACCTCAGCCAGAGATAAGATCTCCCTCGAGCTTCAACTTTAACAAGAGATAAGATCTCTCCCGAGTTTCAACCTCCGCTAGAGATAAGATCTCCTCCGAGCTTCAACCTCAATAGGAGATAAGATCTCCCCTGAGTTTCAACTTCGACTGGAGATAAGATCGTCAACCTCAATAGGAGATAAGATCTCCCCCGAGTTTCAACCTTGGCTGGAGATAAGATCTTTCCTAATCTTTAACTTCAGAAGAAGATAAGATTTCCCCCAAGTTTCACCCTCAATGGATGCAGAGCTTAGAAAAGAACTTTGGCAGTCATCTCTTTTGTACTCCCTTCCTTTGAATTTCGAACTCAGGAGTGGGGGGACTATTGTTGGGGATAAACTTTGGTTCTACCAAAGTCCAGTCTGATGCTTAGCCTAATGTAACTGGTAATCATAGAAGAGCTTCAATCAAAAATTCTCTAGTAGTCGAACTCCTTTCGAACTTCTCCTTCAATCGGATTCTCCTAGCAGTCGGATTCCTATAGGAGCTGAACTCCTTCCGAATCTCTCCTTCAGTCGGATTCCAATAGGAGCCAAACTCCTTTCGGACCTCTCCTTCTGAACTCCTTTCGAACCTCTCCTTCAGTCGAATTCCAATAAGAGCCAAACTCTCCATTCGAACCTCTCCTTCAGTCGGATTCCTTCAGGAGTCGAACTCCTTTCGAACTTCTCCTTTAATCGGATTCCTACAGGAGCCAAACTCCTTTCAAACCTCTCCATCAGTCAGATTTTGATAGGAGCCAAACTCTCCTTCCAAACCTCTTCTTTAGTCGAATTCCTCCAAGAGCCAAACTCCTTTCAGACTTCTCCTTCAGTCAGATTCCTATAGGAGTCGAACTTCTTTCAGACTTCTCCTTTAGTCAGATTCCTCCAAGAGCCGAACTCCTTTTGGATTTCTCCATCAGTCAAACTCCATTCGATTTTCTCTAATGGATTACTTCTTGATTTCAAGTAGTATTCCTCTTGGATGATCTCCTCTAGCCGTATTTTCTTTAGAAGTCTGAACTCCTCTAAAATTGACATATGTCAAAGCTCTTCACTAACCAATGCCTGCTTCCTCCAAACTTTGACTATTAAATATCAATGAACGAGCGACACCTCTCTCCATAATAAATTTTACGTGACCCCAAGCGGTCCACTATCAAACAGTTATGATAATAAATTTCACATGGCCCTGAGCGGCCCACTACCGAATGGTTACGATAATAAATTTCACATGGCCCTGAGTAGCCCACTATTGGATGGTTATGACTATACATGCTCTATTTATAAAAGAAACCCTCCAAATATATTTTATCTAAGCTTTCTTCTCCTTTCCAAAACTCTGCTGAATTCTTGCCTGAGCACTCCATTTCTATTGGTCAGAAGAGCTAACTTGATCATCGGAGGGTCTTGTCGGAGCCACCACCATCAACTCTAGATGGGACTTTCTTTTGCAGGTCACCGGTGGTGACCTCTTTTTTCACAACTCCAGCTCGATCTGGTATCAATCAAATTCTACACCAACAGGATTGGCGCTAGAGGAAGAGCCCTCTATTCCTAAGGTACCCTTATTCTTAAAGGAGTGCTCAATCGACCCTGTGGATCTTCTTCTTCAAGGTTCATCCCCATCCTATCCCTCAATCTCAAGAAATACCTCCAAAGAAGATGACTACCTAGAGATCCACCACTTTTGCCATCAGATCTGAGCCAGATCCATCCATTTCTGCTACATTATCGATGCTTCAACCTCCTCCTCCACCTGCAGCTATGATAGATTCGGAGTAGTTTAACTTGCTAATGCATCAGATTTAGGGCCTCGCCAAAATGGTGCAGACCATGCGGTAACCCCCGATGGTGGTTCTGCCATGAAACCTACCATCGAGATGTCAGGAATCGATCCCAAGGAGGAGCTCTTGGACTAGCATACCCGTTGTCCTTGGAAAGAAGAAATAGAGATCAGAGGATCCTTATTCGGACTTTGATTCTTCTTCGAAAGAAATCTTCCACATCTACAGCTGGAAGCTTTTCAAGATCTACGATTGAGATGACATCCTTGATCAAAAACTATGGAAGATGGATCAATGGACTGAGAAACTCCATCATGTCGCCCCAGCTCACCATGATGACGTCCGCACCGATCCCTCTTCCTCTCTCTGAATTATACAAGAGCCCATTTTGCCAAACTTCAAGCTTTCTCAATTTGAAAGCTACGATGGAACCTCTGATTCGATCGATCATCTGGAGACTTTTCGGACCATGATGCTGCTCCATATCGCACCAGACGCCATCTTATGCTGAGCTTTTTCATCTACCTTAAAGGAAGTAGCAAGAAATTAGTACTCAATGTTGAAGTAGGTACGATCTTCTTCTTTGACCAGATGAGCCATCAGTTTACGGTTCACTTCATTAGTAGCCGACATCTCCATTGAGGTTCGAATTTTCTGATGAATATCAAGAAGAAGGAGAGAAAATCTATCCAGACTTACATCACCTAGTTTAGTGCTACTGCATTGGAGGTTCGGAACCTAGATCAGTTTGTTGTAATGGCCGCGCTCAAGGGCAGTCTTTAGAAGAATGATTTGCTATTCTTCCTGAAGAAGAAGTATCCTAGAAACTTTGCCGATTTGCTAGCTCGAGCTGAAGGATATGCCCGAGCGGAAGAAGCCTTTAAGTTGAAGGATGAGGAAGACATAGGAGAGCTACGGGCGAGCGAGTCTAATAAATCCATAGCTGATGGAGGGCTGAATGAAGTTCGATGATGCTCACGAACTCTCCCCGAGCGCAAGCGAGCCCAAATTCCTCCTCGAGCTCATCGTCAAAGAAGCCTCGACAAAAGGGCATAATGAAGCTTTGTCCTTAGAAGATTTCACCACTACGCCTCCCTCAATGCTCCACAGATGTCGATCTGAACCAAGAGAAGATCGATCGAGGGCACTACCACAGCCAAAATCACCAAGGAGGGAGGAATAACAAGGAGATCAGCCTTTTCTCGACATCATCAATACTATCTCTGGGAGACTTAGTACTTCGATGAGCTGCCATCTCTTATTCTTAGAGCTAGAGGAAGCTTTCCCCAAATTGGAAAGTCCCGTATGAAATAGAGGAGTTGTCCGACCAGGAGCTTATCGCCTGATGGAGCTTGGATAAACAACACTCTCACGATCTTGGAATTTAGAAAATCTGAGAATGAAAGAAGCAATCAAAAGTGGCCATGTTAGGAACGGAAGGAGAACCTCGTCCTAACATGAGCAAAATCGAAGATCTCATTCATTTTAGATGAGATGAGGGGAGAGGCACTGAAAATGGCCCTTATGTGCCCCTACAGCCCGTTAGAAATAGGAGGAGAATCTCATCCTAATATGAGCAAAGTCAAAGACCTCATTCATTTTAGACGAGATGAGGGGAGAGGCTCCGACAGTGGCCCTTATGTGCCCCTACAACCCATTAGGAATAGGAGGAGAACCTCATCCTAATGTGAGCAAAGTTGAAGGCCTCGTTAATTTTAGATGAGATGAGGGGAGAGGCCCTGACAATGACCCTAATGTGCCCCTATAGCTCATTAGGAATAGGAGGAAAACCTCATCCTAACGTAAGCAAAGTCGAAGGCCTCATTCATTTTAGATGAGATAAAGGGGAGAGGCCCTAACAATGGCCCTAATGTGCCCCTACAGCCCCTTAGGAATAGGAGAAGAACCTCATTCTAACATGAGCAAAGTCGAAGGCTTCATTCATTTTAGACGAGATGAGGGGAGAGGCCCTGACAATGGACCTAATGTGCCCCTACAACCCATTAGGAATAGGAGGAGAACCTCATTCTAATGAGAGCAAAGTCGAAGGCCTCGTTCATTTTAGACGAGATGAGAGGAGAGGCCCCGATAATGGCCTTTATGTGCCCCTACGGTCCGTTAGGAATAGGAGGACAACCTCATCCTAACGTGAGCAAAGTCGAAGGCCTCATTCATTTTAGACGAGATGAGGGGAGAGGCCTTGACAACGGTCCTAATGTGCCCCTACAATCTATTAGGAATAGGAGCAGAACCTCATCCTAATGTGAGCAAAGTCGAAGATCTCATTCATTTTAGTCGAGATGAGGGAAGAGGCCCCGACAACGGCCCTTATATGCTCCTACAATCCATTAGGAATAGGAGAAGAATCTCATCCTAGCATGAATAAAGTTGTAGATCTCATTCATTTTAGACGAGGTGAGAAGAGAAGCCCCAACTTAGTTGGAGATAAGATCTCCCCTGAGCTTTAACAGAAGATAGAATCTTCTTCAACCTTAATAGGAGATAAGATCTCCTACAACCTTGGCTGGAGATAAGATCTCTTCCGAGCTTCAACTTCAATAGAAGATAAGATCTCCTACAACCTTGGCTGGAGATAAGATCTACCCTGAGCTTCAACTTCAACCTCAATAGGAGATAAGATCTCCTACAACCTCGACTGGAGGTAAGATCCCCTCCGAGCTTCAACTTCAATAGAAGATAAGATCTCCTACAATCTCAGCTAGAGATAAGATCTCATCCAAGCTTCAACTTTAATAGGAGATAAGATCTCCTACAACCTCGACTAGAGATAAGATCTCCTCCATGCTTCAACTTCAACCTCAATAAAAGATAAGATCTCCTACAACCTCGGTTGGAGATAAGATCTTCTCTGAACTTCAACTTCAACCTCAACATGAGATAAGATCTTCTATAACCTTGGTTGAAGATAAGATCTCCTCCGAGCTTCAACTTCAATAGAAGATAAGATCTCTTACAACCTCGACTAGAGATAAGATCTTCCTCGAGCTTCAACTTCAATAGGAGATAAGATCTTCTACAACCTCGGCTAGAGATAAGATCTCCCTTGAGCTTCAATAGAAGATAGAATCTCCTTCAATCTCAATAGAAGATAAGATTTCCTACAACCTCAGTTGGAGATAAGATCTCCCCCGAGCTTCAACTTCAATCTCAACCGGAGATAAGATCTCCTACAACCTCGACTGGAGATAAGATCTCCTCTGAGCTTCAACTTCAATAGGAGATAAGATCTCCTATAACCTCAATTGGAGATATGATCTCCTCCGAGCTTCAACTTCAATAGGAGATAAGATCTCCTACAACCTCGACTAAAGATAAGATCTCTCTTAAGCTTTAACTTCAATAGAAGATGAGATCTCCTACAACCTCGACTGGAGATAAGATCTCCCCTAAGCTTCAACTTCAATAGGAGATAGGATCTCCTTCAAACTCGATCGGAGATAAGATCTCCTCCGAGCTTCAACCTCAACAAGAGATAAGATCTCCCTCTGAGTTTCAACCTCAGCTGGAGATAAGATCTTCCCCAAGCTTCAACCTCAATAGGAGATAAGATCTCCTCCAAGTTTCAATCTTGCCTGAAGATAAGATCTCCCTCAAGCTTCAACTTCAGAAGAAGATAAGATCTCTCCCGAGTTTCAACCTCAATAGGTGCAGAGCCTGAAAAAAAACTTTGGCAGTCATCTTTCTTGTACTCCCTTTCTTCAAATTTCGAACTCGAGAGTGGGGGGACTATTGTTGGGGATAAACCCCGCTCCCACCGAAGTTCAGTCTGATGTTTAGCCTAATGTAACTGGTAATCATGAAAGAGCTTCAATCGAGAATTCTTCCTCCAACGATCAAACCCCTCCAGACTCCTTCAGCAGCCAAATTTCTCCAAGAGCCGAACCTCTCTCAGACTCCACCAGCGACTGAACTCCTCCAAGAGCCGAACTCCTTTCGAACTTCTTCTTCAATCAAATTCCTCCAGCGGTCGAACCCCTTTCGAACTCCTATAGTGGCCGAACTCCTTCCGAACTTCTCCTTCAGTCAGATTCCTCCAAGAGCCAAACCCCTTCCAAACTTCTACTTTAGTCGAATTCCTTCAGCAGCCAGATTCCTTGACTTCTCCTTCAGTCGGATTCCTATAGGAGCCAAACTCCTTCTGGACCTCTCCTTCAATCAGATTCCTATAGGAGCCAAACTTTCAAACTCCTTCCAGAGCTCTCCTTCAGTCAGATTCCTTTGAGAGCCAAACTCCTTCTGGATTTCTCCATCAATTGAACTTTATCCAAAATCCTCTAACGGATTACTTCTAAATTTTAAGTAGTATTCCTCTTGGATGATCCCCTCTAGCCATATTTCTTTTAGGAGTCCGAACTCCTCTGGAATTGACATATGTCAAAGCTCTTCACCAACCAAAGCCTATTTCCTCCAAACTTCGACTATTAAATCTCAACAAATGAGTGACACCTCTCTCCATAATAAATTTCATATGGCTCCGAGCGGCCCACTATCGGACGGTTATGGTAATAAATTTCACATGGCCTCGAATGGTCCATTATCGAACCGTTATGGCTATACAAGCTCCGTCTATAAAAAGTGACCCTCCAGATTTATTTTCTTGAAGCTATCTTCTTCTTTTCAAAACTCTGCTGAATTCTTGCCTGAGCACTCTATTTTTGTTGGTCAGAAGAGTTGACTTGATCATCAGAGGATCCTGTCAGAGCCACCACTACTAACTCTAAAAGGAACTTTATTTTGTAGATCACTGATGGCGACATCTTTTTTTCTAACTCTAGCTCAATTTGACGTCAACCAAATTCTACACCAACAATATTGATATCTCAAATCTATTACATGATCAAGGCATGATATTAAATCAAAAATTAAAATCAAATAAGAAAGTAAAGGGTTGATCAAATCAATCTAGATCTACACTACATAAAATGCAGGTATGAAGTTTATAGGTCATATCTATTACCTAAGAAAGTTAGATGTTCTAACTTACTGATCCAAACTTGAGGATGAAGTCATGAGTCGCACATGCATCCGGCATCTAGAAGTCATCCACACGATCCTATGATCTCTGATTTGAAGTTCGATGCAAGAAATCAGCATAGCATGCCAGTATTGTGCTTATCCTTCTTCGACGATCGATTCGATGCTTCTTTCTTCAAAATTTAGACTCTCCAAAATATGAGAAGGAAGATGAGAGCTTACTGATCTGAGACTCTCTCAGAAAGAACTCAAAAAAAAAAGAGGAGAGATTGAAAATAAAATAGCCTTAAAAGAAGATCCTCTTCTTCTTCTCTTTTCTCTCACCTAGATACATAGTTTGGTACCTATGGAACCCCCACGCCCAAAGACCCTCTAAAGGAAAAATCCTAGTTTTCTAGGTCAGGTTCATTCAGATCTGATTGGATCAAGAGAGATAATTCAAAAATTTTTTCTTTTGAATCCAGATCAGATCTAAAATATTTTAGATCTAATTTTATAGATCTAATAAAAATAAAAATAAATTAAAATAGATTTAATTTTATACCTTATTATTGTGTAATTAGATTATCCTATGATGATCCTGCTGATTGCCTGAAGTTCTGGATCTAGCCATGAAGTGCCTGGCCTCTATCGGTATCCACTCGAGCTAGATTTGAAGATCTTCTCCTTCTTTATCACTTCTCCAAATATCAGATCTGGATCTAATTTGAAGGATCTTCAAAACTTTTTTTGAAGATTGGGTATCATCTCTTGCAGTAGTGCTGTCTTCTTCCTTTCTCATCACCTTTCTCTTATCTGGATCGCACCAAACTGGAGCCCAAATCTTCTTGGGTGTAGAGAGGAGAGAGGGGACCTAAAGATGGCATGGAGGAGGGAGAGGGACAACCTTGTGGCATGGGCAATGGTCTTAGCTCTCTGAAACTAGATGCAGATAGGGTTTATATAGACCCTACTACACCATGCAGTGCCACATCATCCCAGCCAATCACGTCACTTCATGCAATCAGATCTAAATCTGATTAACGGGATAACATCACCTGATCCAATCAGATAAGAGCCCCTCTAAATCATCCTTAGATGGTGCCTAAGATTGATCAAAGTCTAATCTTTGGCACCACCTAGGTAGAAACCCTGAAGTAATTGGAGTCCCATCTATATGGGACTCCAGGCACCTCTATCCATGGGCGCATGCCTCCCTAGGTGTGTGCCCTTGGTCCACCTACTTTTTAGCAAGTTGACTAATCCAAAATCAATCTCCTATGGGTGTATGACACATGGGCAGATGTCTAAGTGTCAAAGGTCAATGTTTGACCAAAGTCAAAAAACGAGAATTAGCAAGTAACGAAAAATGGTAGGTAATATCTCAAATTTATCTCATAAATTAAGATAACTCATTTCTAACTTAGACAAGTTTCAGTCAGACCAAGTAAAGGTACCTAAGAGAGCATACATATATTTGGCTCATTTGAGATAACCTAAAATGATAATTGAAGGAGAACATTAGGCTTAATCGTGTGCTAATATAATTTTCTTGAACCTAATTAAATCTTATTCAAATCAATTGAACTGGGTTAGTCCAATTGATGATATCCAGATTCAAACCCTTATTTATGTGACCCAGTTAGGTTCAGTTCTGTATGGTAAAGAGATATGTCGCGATCTCTATCATCGACATCATCGAAACACTTTCGATGGATCAAAATTTTTTTGATTCAGACAACTAGAATGATCGATCATCCAAATCATTCTAATTGTTTCCAAAATCCATCAGTGACACTTAGTAGTATATGGTGGAAACCCATCAAAATTGAAAATGAACCTCTCAGTGCAGCTATCTATGTGATTAAGTTCTTCTATCTTGAGCTCCGATCAGATTAGGGTTAAGGTGAATTTGTCAAATTCTAATTTCTGTCATATGATTTAATCATTTAATTCAAGTCCGATGTGAAAATCTTAATAGAAACTCTTTCTATTATTTTACTCTACCATGGCCATGGGTTTATGGACTTGATTCTCATGATCATCATAAGGCAGCTCCTTATCTATCGAGGTAGATAGATTTTCTCTTGGTGCAATCCAATTCCTACAATGAACATGCTATAGCCAATATACACCTTAGGATTTTGAATGACTAGGAGACTGAGTCATGATGTAGTCAAACTATAACACCCTTAAGGTGAACTATCGATGCACCTAAGGTCAAAGAACCAAACACACCATTGCAGCTTTGAGCCAGTCATCGACGAGAAGGTAAATTTTCTTATGACTGCTCGAGATGGTCACACTTAGTGCCCTCGTTCTCTAATGAGTATCTATACTCTCGCTCCAATGTCTCTACACCATAGACTCAAGACTCATCTACTATAAAGAAGTGATTGTACACCAACCTTCTGGATCATTCACCATCCTCATGATGATCCTACGGTCGAGAGCATTTTATTAGTTAATAATAAAAATTCATATCTTAAATTTTCAACTATTGAAAATAAGATTTATCATTACTATTAACTCAAGGGATGTATCACAAACTCTAAATACACATTATGATAGAAAATAATCTATTTTATTATTTATAGTCAAAATTATAATTTTGCTCTTAGAAGTGTATAACAAGTGTCAGCCAATTCTAGCTTCTGGGGCACACATATCTAACAAACTTCCACTTGAGCTAAAGCCAATTGGCTACAAATCTAAGTCCCATCTTCTTAAGGTGGGCTTCAATCTTTTGCTGGTCCAATAGCTTTGTAAGTGGGTCTACCACATTATCTATGGAGTCAACTTTCTTGACCTCGACGTAATCCTTCCCAAGGTAATCGTGGATGAGGTGGTCTCACCGTTCAATGTGCTTGAATTTTTGGTGAGACCTCAGCACCTTAGCAAGGGCTATGGTGCCATTATTATCGCAATATAGAGAAATAGCATCTGATGGCATCACTCCAATCTCTGTGGCAAACTTTTTATATTGGAATGCGTCCTTCATAGCTTCTGATGCAGCGATGTATTCTGCTTTCATGGTGGAATCTGCTATCACTGTCTGCTTGGAACTTTTCCAATTGATAGCTCCACCGTTGCCCACAAACAGACTCTCAGATGTTGACTTTCGATCATCTACATCGAACATAAAATCCGAGTATGTATACCCCTGGACTTGGAGTTCTCCATTACCAAAAATCAACAATATATCCATAGTTCTTTTCAAGTACTTAAGGATACATTTTATCGAAGTTCAGTGTTCTTCACCTAGTTTCGACTGATATCTGCTCATGACACTCACAGCATGGGCTATATCAGGTCATGTACATAACATGACATACATGAGGCTCCCTATTGCTGAAGCATAAGGGATCTTGCTCATGCATTCTATTTCCTTAGGAGTGCTAGGGCACATCTTCTTGGAAAGATGAATACCATGTCTGAAGAGTACCAAACCCCTCTTAGAGTTTTTCATGCTAAATCTCTTTAGCACTTTCTCTATGTACATCTTCTGTGAAAGTCCTAGCATCCTATTTGGTCTATCTCTATAGACCTTAATTCCTAGAATAAAGGATGCTTCTCCTAGGTCTTTCATGGAGAATTCTTTGGATAACCACATTTTAACTATGGTCAATATGGGAATATCATTTCCAATAAGGAGGATATCATCCACGTACAATATGAGGAAGACAACAATGCTCCCACTGATCTTTTTGAAGACATATGGTTCCTCCTCATTCTTGAGAAAATCAAATAATTTGATGACATCATTGAAATGAGTATTCCAGCTCCGAGATGCTTGCTTAAGTCCATATATGGACCTTTGCAGCTTGCATACTTTGTGATCAGCATCACTGGATGTGAAACCTAGCGGCTATTCCATATAGATATCTTTCTCAAGGTATCCATTTAAGAATGCCATTTTCACATCCATTTGCCATATTTCATAATCGAAATAGGTTGTAATAGCAAGCAATTTGTGGATAGATTTAAGCATAGCTACTGGTGAAAAGGTATCCTGATAGTCAATGCTTTCGCATTGACTATATCCTTTTGCCAGTAATCTAGCTTTGAATGTCTCCATATTTCCATCTGCACCAATCTTTCTCTTGTAGATCCATTTACACCCAATAGGTACTATACCTTCTAGTGGATCTATCAAGGTCCAGACTTGATTTGAGTGCATCGAGTCAATTTCTGACTTCATTGCCTCTAACCATTTCTCGGAATCAATATTCGATATTGCTTCGTTATAGATTTTGGGATCATCACCATGAACCCCATTACCTATAAAGAATATTTTTTCTACTTCCTCTAAAATAGTACCTAAGTACCTCTCAGGGGGACGAAAAATTTTTTCTGATTTACGAGGTGGAGGAGGTAGTGATTGTATTGGCTTAACCTGATTTGGTTCCATTTGGTCCTTAGCTTGTTGCTCTTATGAGACTTTCTCCTCGAACTTGATTTGTTTTCCAATGCCGCTATCTTGAATAAACTATTTTTCAAGAAAGATGGCATGTCGACTCACAATCACATTGTGATCTTCTAGAATGTAGAAATAATATCCTAACAATTTTTTAGGATATCCTATAAATCGAGCTCTAAAGGACCTAAAGTCTAATTTGTCTGCTTGTTGTCTTTTAACATGAGCCGGACAACCTCAAATTCTGAGATGACTCAGACTTTGTTTCTTACCATGTCATATCTCATACGGTGTGGTAGGAATAGTTTTAGAAGGAACCCTATTCAGTAAGTATATTGCAGTTAATAAACTATGTCCCCAAAAAAAATTAGGAAGGTCTATGAAGCTCATCATGGATCGGACCATATCTAATAGGATCCAGTTCCTCCATTCTGAAATTTCGTTGAGTTGAGGTGTTCCAGATGGAGTCCATTGAGAGACTATACCATTTTTCTTGAGATAATCCAAAAATTTCTGACTAAGGTATTCACCTCCTCGATCTAATCGAATAATCTTAATGGATTTTTCAGTTTGCTTTCCTACTTCATGTCTAAATTCTTTGAACTTTTCAAAAGCTTCAGACTTGTGTCTCATAAGATACACAAACCCATACCTAGATAAATCATCGATAAAGATTATGAAGTAGACAAAGTTGCCTCTAGCTGATACATCAAATGGGCCGCACACATCAGTATGTACTAGGGCAAGAAGATCCATGGCCCTTTCCCCATGTCCTATAAAAGAAAGCTTAGTCATTTTGCCATGAAGATAAGATTCATAAATTGGATATGACTCGAAAGTCAACGAACTCAATAGCCTAATTTTCTCTAATTTATCAACCCTATCTTCTACTATATGACCTAGTCTTAGGTGCCATAGATACCTATCATTTGGACTATCCCTAGATCATTTCATGGCATTCACATTTTGCTCGATATTAAAAATAGATACATCAATATGTAACTAGTAAAGACCATTAATAAGAAAACCACTTACAATTTTATTTTTTTCATGCGAATGTTATAATGGTCCTTAAGAAAACTAATTACATGGCCTTCTAGTGCTAGGCATGAAATAGAAATCAAATTCCTGCTTACTATAGGCACATAATAACAATCTTTTAATACTAAGTCTAAACCAGATGGTAGTCGAAGAGGATATATTTTCATGGCCACAGCAGCAACTCTTGCTTCATTTTCGATGCATAGGATCATTTCACCATCCCTCAGTCTCCTACTATCCTCAAGACCCTGCATGAAAGTACACAAATGAGCACTAGAATTAGAGTCAAGCATCCAACTAGATGTAGAAGAAATTGTAAGGTTAGACTCAATAATGAGCAAACCTCCAGAAGGACCTACTTTCTTCTTATTCTTCAGGGTGGCTAGGTAAGTAGAGCAGTTCTGCTTCCAGTAGCTGTCGGTGTTGCAATGAAAATACTTTTCTTTGTCAGTGGCCTTCTTCTTCAGCTTTGCCTTTTTCTTCTTTCCTCCTTCCATCTTTTGCTTTTTCATAGACTTCTTCTTCTTTCCAAAAGACTTTCTTTTGGAAGAAGTCCATTCTATAGCAAGCACTGAGCCTTTAGAACCTTTCATAGAAAGCTCAATAGTAACCAGCATATTCATAAGCTCAGCCAGAGAATTTTGAAGTTTATGCATATGGTAGTTCATGATGAACTACCCATATGCATCAGTCAAAAATTGCAGAATATATTATTCATAGATCCAAGTCCAACTTCACTCCAAACTTCTCAAGCTCTTCTAAATCCTTGATCATCATTAGACAATGATCTTGGACTAACAGCCCATCACGTATTTTAGCCTTCAATAGTCATTTAGTGACTTGATACTTGACTGCACGACTCTGTTCACCAAACATCTCTCATAGGTGAGCCAATATTTGGCGGACAGTCCTAATATCTTCATGCTGATGTTGAAGCTCATCAGACATCAAGCCCAATATGTAGTATCTGGCCTTGTTATCTTCGTCCATCCACTTGTCAAGAGATGCTCTCTGTTCAGCAGATGGATGAGCTGATAAGGTGGGAGGGTATTGATCCAATACATAAGTTAACTTCTCGAAATCCAAAATAATTTTGAACTTTCAAAGCCAATCCTTGTATTTGGATCCGATCAGTCTATGGATATCCAGGATACGTGCTAGTGAGTTGGACGTAGATATTTTCCTATAGAGAGTCAAAGTTTTTAGTTAGATATTGTAATTAAGACTTGATCAATTTGTTTAGGAGTTTTATTTTTAAACAAATTAGCTCCCACTATTTTCTTGGATCCCTACACTTTTTCTATAGAGATGCAAAAATCTTCACGATTAATGATTTCTAATGGGTGGTGCGATCCCACCAACTGACTCATCACCTCACCTAATAGTTATTGATGATGGATTAGCCAATGAGTGAACAACTCTTATTCAATGATTCTCTAATCATGGTGCACCCAAACATAGTCTCTAATTCATGAATCTCACCATGCCCAAAATATTGATCCACTCCTTAGTTAAGTCAGACCCACCATTTGCACAGATTGGATTCCTAATTAAGTCTCTCACCGTATCCAAAATATTGAGCCCAATTGATCCTCCAGCCCATAGCATCCAATGCTTAATAGACATGGTTACGTCTTTCCGATGCGACTGAACCACTGTAACCAGCCGAGAATAATCAACCCCGAGAAGAGCCTGCACATCTATAATGATGGAAGACCTTAGACTTAATCTTTTCTTAGGAAGATTTGATTTAGGTCTCATTAAACTAGACTTGACATAGTCATAACCATTATGACTAACCTAGTGGTATGGGTTAGCTCGGATTATTGACCACCCTAGATCAGGACTGAGCTAATAAATATGGCCAGGTAAGTGAGATCGATGGAAGAATATGCCATTAACTCGATAAGAATGCATTCAAGTCGAGTAGCTCCCAATTAAAAATCAGTCGATCGTATCTGCCAAACTTACCTTAGATACCAAATTGTTGAGCAAGAACCAATTAGGTTAGCCTACAATCCAGACTTTAACCACTAAGCCTAATTAGGTCTTAGCTTGATCGATCGCTCACGTGACTCGATCTTGACCCAGACTTAATCTTATTAGGCTGGTCAATTTAAGCACTCTTGATCCCATCTAACCAACTCTTAATTTAATTTGATCAATCGCTTAGACCTAATTGAGCTACCCAAGTCCGAATCCAATTTTATGAATATGTCTTAGATCTTAAATTCTTAATTTTAGACCTAACATATTTCATAATCTTAATTCTTAATTAAGTTTAGGATTCACAAATAAAATATGTAAATAAAATTCTAGGATTTCAGGATCTATGATTTTGCAGAAAATAAGTTCTTGATTTCTGATTAAGAACAAATGTGAAGCACCTCTACACATCATAAGAACACCCCATCGAATGAGAGGAGAGGGTATTTAAATCCTACTTTATTCTTATGACCAGACGGCAGGGGAATGCCTTAATCAGAAATATAAAAACTATAAAACTAGTTAGATCTACATCATATATCTCATATATAAAAATTGATCTAACTATAAATATATTTTGCATACATCTCATGCATCATATCATGCATGTTTTCAGATCTAAATATCTCATAATTTATCTAAAAAATTAAATTTAAATTGATCTTATCAAAATAAATTCTATTCTAGATAATTATGTGGAACTATTCTACAACTAGTCTAAACATGCATTCATCTTATCTCATATGAATCAATAATTAAATAATTTTATTTGATAATTTTTAAATTATATTATAATATTTATAATATAATAAAATAGTAAATAAATTAATCTAAAATTATAATTTAATCAAATTAAATTATGATCATACAAGACTATATATAGAATAATTCTATTATATAACTAGTCATGCATCTTATAGAACTTAGATCTAAATTATTTAATTTTAATTTTTCTAATTTCAAATCTAATTATATCTCATGTGATATCTAAAATCATCTAATTATTAGATCAAAAATAAATTTAAATTAGATCTAAATAATTTATGAGAACCTTGCTCTGATATCAGTTGAAGAAAAAATTCGAGTTTCTCGGGTTAGGTTCATTCAGATCTGATTGGATCAAGAGAGATATTTTAAAAATTTTTTCTTTTAAATCTAGATCAAATTTGAGATATTTCAAATTTAATTTTATAGATCTAATAAAAATAAAAATAAATTAAAATAGATTTAATTTTGTACCTTGTTGTTGGGTAATCAGATTATCCTATGATGATCCTGCTGATTGCTTGAGGTTTTGGATTTAGCCATGCAAGTGCCTGGCCTCTACTGGTATCTACTTAGATTGGATCTAGAGATCTTCTCCTTCTTTATCACTTCTCTAAATATCAGATCTGGATATGATTTGGAGGATCTTCAAAACTTCTTTTGAAGATCGGATATCATCTCTTACAACAATGCTGCCTTCTTCCTTTCTCATCACCTTTCTCTTACCTAGGTCACACCAAACTAGAGCCCAAATCCCCTTGGGTGTAGAGAGGAGAGAGGAGACCTAAAGATGGCTTAGAGGAGGGAGAGAGGTAGCCTTGTGGCATGGGCAATGGTCTTAGCTCTCTGAAACTAGGTGCAGACAGGGTTTATATAGACCCTGCTATGCCATGCAGTGCCACATCATCCCGACCAATCACGTTGCTTCGTACAATCAGATCTAAATCTAATTGATGGGATGATATCACCTGATCCAATCAGATAAGAGCTCCTCTAAATCATCCTTAGATGGTGCCTAAGACTGGTCAAAGTCTAATCTTTGGCGCCACCTAGGTAGAAATCCTGAAGTAACTGGAGTCCCATCTGTATGGGACTCCAGGCGCCTCTATCCATGGGCGCATGCCTCCCTAGGCATGCACCCCTATTCCAACTACTTTTTAGTAGGTTGACTGATCTAAAATCAATCTTTTATGGGTGCATGACACATGGACAAATGTCTAAGTATCTAAGGTCAACGTTTGACCAAAGTCAAAAGATGAGAATTAGTAGGTGACGAAAAATGGCAGGTGTTGTCTCAAATTTATCTCATAAATTAAGACAACCCTTTTCTAACTTGGACAAATTTTAGTCAGACTGAGTAAAGGTACCTGAGTGAGTACAAACACATTTGGCTCATTCGAGACAACTTAAAATGATAATTAAAGAAGATCATTAGGCTCAATCAGGTGCTAGTATGATTTTCTTGAACCTAATTGAATCTTATTCAAATCAATTGAACTGGATTAGTCCAATTGATGATATCCAGATCCAAACTCTTATTTGTGTGATCCGATTAGATTCAGTTCTGTATAGTAATGAGATATGTCACGATCTCTATCATCGACATCACCAAAATATCTTTCGATGGATCAAAACTTTTCTAATTCGGACAACTAAAATGATCGATCATCCAAATCATTCTAATTGCTCCCAAAATCCATCAGTGACACTTAGGAGTATATCGTGGCAATCCATCAGAACTAAAAATGAACCTCTCGATGCAGCTACCTATGTCATTAAGTTCTTTTATCTTGAACTTCGATCAGATTAGGGTTAAGATGAACTCGTCAAATCCGAATTTCTATCATATAATTTAATCATTTGATTCAAGTCCGATGTGAAAATCTTAATAAAAACTCTTTCTATTATTTCACTCTGCCATGGCCATGGGCTTATGGACTTGATTCTCATGATCATCATAGGGCTGCTCCTCATCTATCGAGATAGATAGATTTCCTCTTGGTGCAATCCAATTCCTACAACGAACATGCTATAGCCAACATACACCTCAGGATTCTAAATGGCTAGGAGATCGAGTCATGGTGTAGTCAAACTATAACACCCTCAAGGTGAACTGTCGATGCACCTTAGGTCAATAAATCAGACACACCATTATAGCTTTGAGCCAGTCATCGATGAGAAGGTAGACTTCCTTATGACTGCTCAAAATGGTCACGCTCAGTACCCTCATTCTCTAACGAGTATCTATATTCTCACTTTGTTATCTCTACATCGTAGACTTAAGACTCGTCTATTATAAAGAAGTGATTGTACACCAACGTTCCGGATCAATCACCATTCTCATGATGATCCTACAGTCGGAAGCATTTTATGAGTTAATAATGAAAATTCATGACTTGAATTTTCAACTCTTGAAAATAAGAATTATCATTACTATTAACTCAAGAGATGTATCACAGACACTAAATATATATTATGATAGAAAATAATCTATTTTATTATTTATAGTCAAAATTATAATTTTGCCCTTGGAAGTGTATAACAAGTGTTTGCCAATTCTGGCTTCTAAGGCACACATATCTAGCATCCTTTTTCTCTAATTTTTGCATACCCCAAACCTCTCCCAATGCTCTATATTTCATAAAAAAATTAGAATAAAATTTATTCAATAAATAGAGAAAAAGAAGAGTTCAAGTTAGATCAAAATCCTAGACTTGGAATATCCAAACATGGAAAGTTGTTGGGGCGCCCAACTCTTGGGCGCCTCCTCCACAATTATTAGCATGGACCAGCAAGAGAGGGCACACAAAAAAGGAGATTATTTTTATGAAATAAGAGAAGAATTAATTAAAAAAGGGGGTGGCACTTAAGGAAAGGTGTTTTGGTCAATAAGGATTCTATCTCATAGAATCCTAAGCAAAACTAACTCCTCTTTTGACTTAGTCTTCCAATAAATTTTCTTATGAGAAAAGGAGGAGAGAAAGAGGGCATGAGAAGCCATGGAAGTAGAAAATTTTCACATAAAAAACAAAATAAAAAAGGATATGGGGTGTGAGGATTAAGTGGCGCAAGTGATAGAGAGTCTTAGTCACACTAGGACTCCTATTTTTACTTGGTTAAACAAAATCTTTTAACCAAATAAAATCAAGACTAAACCAACTCAATTAAATAAGGCCCTAACCCATTTAAAAACTTAATTATATCAAATTTAATTTTAATTTATTTTTTAATTAAATTAGAAAATTGGATTAATCAGAGTCCTAGTTAGATTAGGACTAGTTCTTCCTTGCACTTGGCTTATCCAATAAACCAATTGAACTTGATCCAATCAAGCCCAAACCAAATCTAATTAAATTATATTTAATTAGACTAATCTTAGCTTATTGGCTTAATCAAATTAAGCTAATTATCAATCCAATTGCTAATCGATCCTCCGATAACACTTGCACTAGGTTAAACACCAATCATATTGATTATTTAAACCTAGAATGATTCTTAATCATTGATCAACCATCCGATCAAATCATAAGCTCTAATGTGTACAACCTCATAGGTTCGAACCTAAGTCGGTAGTATAGAAATAAATTTTTGTATCAATCAAAGTGACCATCTAGTAATGATACTCGATGGTCAAATAGTCGAAGGTGTACGACACCATCCTTAGAATCCATGTGGATATAGTTTTCGTATAATTCATCCCCTTGACCATAATGCTCGTAGGACACCTTAGAGTTCAACTATCAATTTTGATCAGGTTGTCCACATTGTATTTTAAAATATCAAATCCATTTGATGGATTACCTTGGCTAAAGTTTTGCTATATTGGAATATAGTGATACATTCTTCTCCAACTCTTGGAGTGGTCAATTTCATCTTGATCACACTGCAACTTTATAAGTACTTGACTGTGCTTGAAAGCCTTCCATTGCTAAATTAGAAATTCAGTTAGTCCGATATCAAAGCATAGTGAGTTGCTTGCAAGTCACTGAGGTGATCTCAGGTTTAAGGAATACTTATACCTATATCCCATCAGAGACATTTTTGAAAGTAGAATGCTCTGAAGTTGATCACGTTCAATGACAATGTACCCATACATCTCACCTATATGCTATACCAGTATCTCCACACTTCTTGGTTAAGAGGATAACCAACCTATATGGCATATAGCGACCTATGCTCGATAGACGCTGTATGTGATGATGGATCTTGCACCTGAGGAGCCATGAGGGTAAGCTTACTTTAAGAGTGAGATAAGAAGAGGTAATTTTTAACGTGCTCAATTCTTCTAAATATCTCCTTGAGAATGATGAGTGTTTTAGATTAGATGTGATTAATGAATTTATTAGTAAAATAATTGATAATTTTGAATATGACTTGATTGATTGTGTTGAAGAAGAAATTATTAAAAATAAATTTGAATAGTTAATTGAGCATGTTGATGTGTTAAATGATGTTGAGAAAATACAAGATTCAGTAGAAGCTAACCCAACCCCCAAGCTTGAGCTTAAGTAGCTTCTTTCTCACTTAAGATATGCATTCTTGGGAGACTCATCCATTTTTTCTATCATTATATCTACTCATTTGTCTATTGAACAACAAAAAAATTATTGCATGTGTTGAGAAAGCATAAGAAAGCACCAGGCTGGTCTATTGATGACATTAAGGGGATTAGTCCCAGTATATGCATGCATAAAATTTTAATGGAAGATAACTATAAACCTTCAATTGAGCATCAACATAGGTGAAATCCTAATATGAAAGAAGTAGTTAGAGCAGAAGTAATGAAATTACTTGATGCAAGAATTATCTATCCTATTTCAGATAGTAGTTGGATAAGCCCTGTTCAAGTAGTTCCTAAGAAAGAGGGGATAACTATTATTATAAATGATGGAAATGAGCTGATACCTACTTGGACAGTCACTGGTTGGCGTGTATATATTGATTATAGAAAGTTAAACAAAGTCTCACGCAAGGACCATTTTCTCTTGCCTTTTATTGACTAGATGCTTGAGAGATTATCTGGATATCCCTTCTACTATTTTCTAGATGATTCTTCAGGATATTTTCAAATTTCTATTGCACCTAAGGATCAAGAAAAAACTACATTTACTTATCCATATGGAACATTTGCATATAGGAGAATGCTATTTGGGTTATGTAATGCACCTGCAACTTTTCAAAGGTGTATGATGTCTATATTCTCTGACATGGTTGAAAAATTTATTAAAATCTTTATGGATGATTTTTTTAATTTTTGGTCCTTCTTTTGATATGTGTTTGACTAACCACTTCCAAGTTCTACAGCATTGTGAAGAAACTAGTCTTGTATTGAATTAGGAGAAGTGTCATTTTATGGTGCAGGAAGGAGTAGTGTTAGGATACAAGATTTCATCTAGAGACATAGAAGTGGACAAAGCAAAGGTGGAGGTCATTGAAAAATTACCACCACCAACATCTATTAAAGGAGTGAGGAGTTTCTTAGGACATGCTGGCTTCTATAGAAGATTTATAAAAGACTTCTCCAAAATTACCAAACCTCTTTGTAATTTATTGATCAAGGATGTGCCTTTTAAATTTACTAATGAGTGTTTGGTTGCTTTTAACAGGTTAAAGAAAGAATTAATCTCGGCTCCCATCATCACTGCACCTGATTGGGATTTACCATTTGAACTTATGTGTGATGCAAGTGACTACGCTATAGGTGCAGTCTTGGGACAAAGAAAGGAGAACAGACTTCATGTGGTGTACTATGCAAGTCAAACACTAAATGATGCACAGTTGAACTATGCCACCATGGAGGAGTTGCTTGCTATTGTTCTCACTTTTGATAAATTTAAACCATATCTTATAGTAGCAAAAATAATAGTTTATACTAACCACTCAGTAATTAAATATTTACTTAAAAAAAGGATGCGAAACCAAGACTAATTCGTTAGGTGCTCTTGTTGCAGGAATTTAACTTGAAGATTAGGGACAAGAAAGAAGCAAAAAATCTTATAGCAGATCACCTATCTTGATTAGAATTAGGTAAAAAAATTGAGGACACTGAAGTACCCATTAACGAGTCATTCCCTGATGTGTAGTTATTTGCATTACTTACATCTAGCACATCTTGGTATGCTGATATTGTTAATTTTAAGGCATATAATATTATTCCTCTTGAATTTAATTACCAATAGAAAAAAAAATTTTACATGATGCAAAATATTATTTTTGGGAGGATCCATATTTATATAAGTATTATCCAGATCAGCTTATTAGAAAATGTGTGCCTGATGATGAAATTAAAAATATTTTAGAACACAGCCATTCATTAGAGTGTGGGGGCCATTTTGCACCCAGCAAAATAGCTGCTAAGATATTACAGTGTGGTTTTTATTAGCCTAACTAGTTTAAAGATGCTATTGCTTTTGTTTCTACATATGATCGATGTCAAAGAACTGAAAATATTTCTTTTATATAGGAAATGCCATTAACTAATATCCTTGAGGTAGAGCTATATGATGTGTGGGGATTAGATTTTATGGGGCCTTTTCCACCTTCTCATTCTAATCAATACATCTTGGTGGTAGTGGTCTATGTATCCAAATGGGTCGAGGCAGTAGCACTTTTCTCTAATGATGCCAAGAGTGTGCTCAAGTTTTTAAAGAAATACATATTCACACACTTTTGTGTTCCAAGGGCTATCATCATGGATGGAGGTAAGCATTTCTATAATCATTATTTGGATTCTCTACATACAAAATATGGTGTTACTCATCGTGTAGGTATACCATATCATTCCCAAATAAGTGGACAAGTAAAGATCTCTAATCGTGAAATTAAAAGGATATTGGAGACTACTGTCAACTCATCAAGAAAAGACTGATCCCTAAAATTAGATGATGCATTATGGGCATACAGAACAGCATACAAAACACCAATTGGGATGTCCCTGTATCGCCTAGTTTATGGAAAAGCATGCCACTTACCTATGGAGTTGGAGCATCGAGCTTATTAGGCAACTAGGTTGCTAAACTTTAATATGGAAGCTACTGGAGAGAAAAGATTATTACAACTTAATGAACTTGATGAGTTTCGCCTCCATGCATATGAAAATGCAAAAATTTATAAGGAGAGAATGAAAAAATGGTACGACAAATATATTGTGAGGCATGAATTCCAAGTAGGACAAAAGGTGTTGCTGTATAACTCCCGCCTAAAGCTATTTCTAGGCAAGCTTCAGTCTAGGTGGTTAGGTCCATTTGAGATTGTACAAGTTTTTCCACATGGAGCTATTGAGCTAAAGAGTGGTGTTAGGACCTTCAAGGTCAACGGGCAAAGGTTGAAGGAATACATTGATGAAGGATTTGAGTAACCAAAAACCTCCATATCACTGACATAATGAATTGGAATAGTCAAGCTAATGACTATAAACTAGCACTTCTTGGGAGGCAACCCAAGCAAAAAAAATTTTATTTTCTTTATTTTTATGAATTGAGTCAATTTTGATCTTTACTACATTTTCAAAGTTTGAATGGATGTTGTTCACTTTTTGTAGGCACATTGAAGAAGACAAGAGAGAAAAAATGATTGTGGATAAGTTACAAACTCGTACAAGCACATAGGCACGCTACAAAGGGGAGTACCCCTATCCTTTAAGAATGCGTTGCTATAATATATAGTGGTGATTTTGTCATTGAGGACAATGTCCAATTCAGGTTTAGGGGTGCATTTGTATTTCTCATATTAGTATTTTATTATAAAAATATATATATATATTTTATTATAAAAAAAGTAAAATATTGATTCCCTGATGACTTCTAAGGATATAGAAAGAGACGATTTTCCCTTTGTGTTATAGTTTGGCTATCTAAGCTTTGAATCTAAAAGTCAAATTCAGTGATTGACTATTTTAAACTTGTAAATACTTAGATAAAATCTCATATAGGAGATAGTTACTTTGCTTCGCCAATCCTGCTTGTGAGCTTTATTATGCTTGTTGAAATCAAATGTAGGCAATGTATTTGAGAGAAATGATATAGGCATTCCTTTGCTATACACTTTTTGATCCCTTGTATTTTCTTTCCATCCTATCTCATTTCTACTATTCATATTGTTTGAGAATAATTGATTACAAGAGTTAGAGCATACTAAATTTTTAGTATTCCTTCCATTTAAAAAAAAAAGAAAAGCACAATCTACTCTGCTGTTTCAAGTTGCCTAGTAACTAGGAGCATTCATGAGCCCCATATTTATTTTTACGTCAAACAGTGACTTGAATTATGAGTATGCAAAGCACTTTAAGTATATGACTTGCTGAGTAATTGGGTGCCTTCATGACCAATATTGGTATTCACGTAAAAAGGCAAATGATGACTTAAGGAAGAGTGCCAAAATGTATAAACTATTTTGAAAGTATAAAATAAAATAAATAAAGGAAGGGATGTAAAGTATAAGTAATTGAGCATGCTCTGATTTATTGTGGTTAATTTATTTTCACTTATGTGACCATAATAACCCTCATTCAAGTTGCTTGCTTTCAATTTTTTTTTTAAACCCATAAAAGTCCTATTGATCTCTTGAGGATGTTGTTTGCACTAGTGGAGATAGGCTGATAGGGTTTTGCATGCACGGAAGGATATTTGAACTGAATTACTTTATTAAAATCTAAATGAAGCAGGGTAGCTATTAATTGTGCATGATTTTGTTTGAGTATGAATGAGTTTGGAATGGTTAGCTTATGGGTTTGCCTTTCGGTTTTAGGTTGAGGTAGTTAAGCCATGGCATTTAGGTAGAGATTACTCCTTTATATCTAGATGGATCTTAAGTGTATTAATGTTAAATAAAGTTTTTAGCATTAATTTTTGTTTTAGATTCTTCATTTTTGATTTGGACTTTTTTTTTGCTCGGGGACAAGCAAAAACTTAGGTTTGGGGGTATTTGATGTGTTGCATTTTTATTGTAATTATTATTATTAGTTTTAATGACTTTGATGAAATTAGTATAATAATTAACTAAAAAAATGTAAGAACCTGATATGTTTTATGTCAATTGTAGGTAATTGAGCTAGGTCACACCTAATTGGTCTTAACCATGTTTTAAAGGTCAAAATTTAGTGAAATTGGTTGAGTCAAATTCAGTAGAGTCTGTCATCCGGAGTCATCAGGGTCGTGCATCAAAATCAGAGTTCATCTCAAAGCAGAATAACCAAATAAAGATATAAATGGACCCCACAACTCATTCTTTTTGGCATCATCAGTCAAGTAAAGAAATCAAAGGTGCAGGAAACAAATCAAGTAGTTAATCTCCCTCATCTAGTCAACCAATCTAAATTTTAGATACTTTGGCATAAGGATTCCTAGAAGGCAAGCTATAGGACTCCAAATTGAGCAAGACCAAATCCTACAGAATTCTAAGAAAAGCAAGAAAAAAAAATAAATCACAAAATCAAATTTGGATTCTAGATGAGGTGGATACAGTAGGTTGAAGTTGGTAACAATGTTAGACATAATAAGAAACACCCGATACACTTGATTCTTCCTAGTTTTTCTTGGCATAGAGACCCGATATGGCAACAAATTTTGGGTGGCAAGGAGCTATCTTGTAAAGAATTAAATGAAAAAAAAATTAGAATCCAAACTAATTCTGCATGAGGAGCAAATTTGGAAAGAATTGAGACCAATTCTTAAAAAACCTGATTTTGGCAGTTGAAACCTTACTTTATTTTGGAGATTTTATGGACCCAAGAAGGATGAAAAAGGAAGGAATCCTTCTCATCTAATTAACCATGCCTCATTTCCTTCTTTTACCATGGAAATCAAGAATAAAATCAAAAAAATTTGGGCAGCATAAGGAGTAGATGGCTGGTGGTTGCTTGAAGCTTATCCAAAGGAGGAGAGATTCTATTCCAAATAAAAAGAATTATACATAGAATAAAATCATGGAGAAAATACCACCTTAACCCTAGCCCTAGCCCTATTTAAGAATCCTAAAACACATTCAAAAGAAGGGAGGAAAAGAAAATAAAAAAATGAATCATCTTTGAAAGCTGAAAATCAAGCAACGAGAGTTTGGAGTATCTGAAAGATTTGAAGAGAGGATTCATTCGGCTCTATAGTTCCTTCAGAGTTTTTAACTTTTTTTCTTGTCTACTTTGAATTTATTTTTTAGAACTCATTGTTAGGATGATTTTGAATTTTTATTCAAGTAAACTGGAGTATGATTTTGATATGATGAAAAGCTAAATTTCTAGCTAGGGTACTTGATGTTACTTGGATACGATTTCAATTCCAGATCTTGTATTAATTTTCTTTGTTAATGAAATTACTTGTTATTTATGCTTAATGCTTTTAAGTATTATCATCTTTGGTACTTTATTGATTTTGATTTATAATTGGTACTGAAAAGGAAGATTATAAGTTGGAGTTAATAATAAGCATCATAGGAATAATAATTGAAGCGAGAACAGAAGATTTGACCTATGGGATCTTAGAAATAATCACAGTACTTAATGAACTAATTAAAATCTATTTTACTATTGGAAAATAAATTATAGATTTTAATTAGTATTTTTAATAAGTCTCGAGAGAAATTATTAAATAATTTAGGGTTATTAATCCTTGCATTAATAATTAAATTTAGATTATTAATTAGAATACCTAGAATTGATAATTGGTTCAAGTGAAATCAGATATATCCTAGTGCTTTATCAATTGAATTTTTATTCAACTTTCATTGAGTTCTTTAGAGTTAATTTTAGCTTTAGTTTCCATTGTCATTCAGTTTTGATCATTTAGATATTAGTGGAATCAGCGTTCATTTTTGGTAATTAAACTCAGTCCTCGTGGGAATGATCTCTTATTCATCATTGTATTACTTGAGCGATTTCGTGTACTTGCAAAATAGACTATTAAGTTTTTGGCATCGTTATCGGGGACTAGTGCTATAAAGTCAAGAATAGTTGATTTTACTAGTAATCTAACATTTTCTTTATTATTTTTTGGATATTTAAAAAAATTATATACTTTACTGCTTTTTAATTTTTATTTCTTGCTTTAAATTTTTTATATATGGTAGATCTCTATGCTTTCTAGCTAGATTATCTTAATTGCATGGTTTAATAATTATTTTATTTTACATAATTAACTTACTACTTATTATTCTTAGATATTTTTAGCTTTTTATAGTTTAAAATAATTTACTATTTTTTATAGCTTAGTGATTCTTTTTTAGACTTAATCACTTAAATTTACTTATTATTCTTAAATTTTTATTTTTTACTAATTTTCTTTTTAGACTTAATCACTTAAACTTAGTTGCTCGGTGTCTAAGGCAAGTGGTTTAAGAAGGTGGTTTTCAATTAGTTCCATTTTCTGACCTGGTCAACTCAGTTAGTGTCTAAGGAAAGCAACAAGCAGGGGACCTCCCATATCTTACACTTATCTGGTTGAGAGAGTTAGTCAGTTTTGGGCTTGGAGTGCTTGAAGGCAGTCTTAGAATAGTTAGGAGCTGTCTAGATCTAGGTTAATCCCAAGATAGATAGTCCATTTTGTGCTAACTTGTTTGCCATTAAAATTTAAATCTAATTAAAACACTCTTCTCTTTCATCTCTAGATTTAGGACTCTTTAGGACTCATCTTTAAAACTCTTTTCTTTTCTATCTCTCCTTCCTCTTCTCTCTTCTCTTTATAAAAAATAAAAAATAAAAAAGTAATCTTTCAAAATTGCAACTTGGAAAAGAGAATTGAGTCGACTTTTGAGAATTGAATCAAACCCTATTTCAAGTCAAGAAATTGATCTCACCTATAGACAAAACAAAAAAGCCATCAGAGAAGAGAAGGAATCTGAGGCAAAAGTAGAAATGGCTAAAGATACAAGGAGAGAAGTTGTTGTAGTAGGGAATAATGAGGTTGTTAGAGAGGCAAACCCCAGGGCATTGCGAGATTATGCCATGCCTATCATGAATGGAGCTTCATCTAGCATCACAAGGCCACCTGTGCAGGCAAACAACTTTGAGATCAAGCCTGCTTTGATCCAAATGATCCAAATAGTAGTTCAGTTTGGAGGATTGCCCAATGATGACCCTAACGCACATATTGCAAACTTCTTAGAGATATGTGATACCCTTAAGCAGAATGGAGTGTCAGATGATGCAATTCGGCTAAGATTGTTCCCATTTTCACTTAGAGATAAGGCTAGAGATGGTTACAGTCTCTTCCTACTGGCTCAATCACCACATGGAATGACTTAGTACAAAAATTTTTGGCAAAATTCTTTCCACTTGCAAAGACTGCTAAATTGAGGACCGACATCCAAACCTTCGTGCAATTTGATATGGAGACCTTATATGAAGCTTGAGAAAGGTTTAAGGATTTGCTTAGGAGGTGTCCGCACCATGGGCTACCTAAATGGTAGGTTGTGCAAACCTTCTACAATGGATTGAATAACCATACTAGAATTAATATTGATGCTGCTGCTAGAGGTTCATTGATGGGGAAGTCGCTTGACGAGGCCGATGATCTTTTCGCAAAAATGGCCAACAATAATTACCAATGGCCTAATGAGAGGAACATGGCGAGGAGGCCTGTGGGGTTCATGAGATAGATGCTATTATTGCACTCAATGCAAAGATAGACACTATTTTCAAAAAATTAGATCATTTATTTATTAATGTTGTTAATACTTGTGTGTAGACCTATGAGATGTGTACTGGGCAACATGCTACTCGAGATTGTCCGATTGACAGCTCATTCATGCCTCCAGTATAAGAATAAGTGCAATATGTGGCAAACCAAGGTAATAGAACAATCCATACTCAAACACCTACACAGCTGCCTAGAAGAACCATCCAAACTTTTTTTAGGGAAATCTGCAGCAACAATAGAATTATCAAAATAGAGGACCACCTAGTTTCCCATAGTAAGAAAAGAAGTCTAACATGGAAGAATTGGTTGCAACTCTTACCAAGGCCACTACTGATTTCATGGGTGAAACTAAGGCAAACTTCCAAAACCAACAAACTGCCATTAAGAACTTGGAAGTACAAATGGGACCATTGGCCAATATGGTAGCTAATAGAACTCAAGGATCATTGCCTAGCAATACTGAAATGAACCCAAAAGAGCATGTGAAGGCAATTACCTTAAGGAGTAGCAAACAACTTGGGGAACAACTAAGGAAAGAGCCTGTTAAGGAGCAAGTAAAGAAACAAACTCAAAAAGAGACTATGATCAAAGGAAAGCTAAAAGAGAAAAAGGAAGAGCCAACAAAGCCCTGCATCCCTCCAGTTCCTTTTCCTCAAAGGCTCAAGCAAAGTAAGGATGACACGAACTACCTAAAATTTTTGGAGGTTTTCAAGAGACTACACATAAATATTCCATTTGTTGAGGCATTAGCCTAGATGCCTAGCTATGTCAAATTCTTGAAGGATATCCTTTCCAAAAAGAGAAGACTAGAGGACCACCAGATAGTCATGCTCACCGAAGAATGCAGTGCAATCATTCAGAATAAATTGCCATCAAAACTAAAGGATCCAGGGAGTTTTACAATTCCATGCAATATTGGCAATATTTAATTCACTAAAGCATTATGCGATTTAGGTGCTAGCATTAACTTGATGTCGTTATCTATTTTCAGAAAGCTTGGACTAGGGGATGTGAAATCGATCAGTGTTTCATTACAACTAGCTGATCGATCAGTGATATATCCTAGAGGCATAGTGGAGGATGTGTTAGTTAAGGTGGACAAATTTATTTTTTTAGTGGATTTCATTATCCTGGATATGGAGGAAGATAGAGAGATTCCTTTGATATTGGGGCATCCATTCCTTGCAACTGGCAAGGCACTTATAGATGTCCATCAGGATAAGCTTACTTTAAGAGTGGGACAAGAAGAGGTAATTTTTAACGTGCTCAATTCTTCTAAATATCCTCTTGAGAATGATGAGTATTTTAGATTAGATGTGATTAATGAATTTATTAGTGAAATAATTGACAATTCTGAATATGACTTGATTGATTGTGTTGAAGAGAAAATTGTTAAAAATAAATTTGAACAATTAATTGAGCATGTTGATATGTTAAATGATGTTGAAAAAATATAGGATTCAGTAGAAGCTAACCCAACCCCCAAGCTTGAGCTTAAGCAGCTTCCTTCTCACTTAAGATATGCATTTTTAGGAGACTCATCCATTTTTTCTGTCATTATATCTACTCATTTATCTATTGAACAAGAAAAAAAATTATTGCATGTGTTAAGAAAGCATAAGAAAGCACTAGGCTGGTCTATTGATGATATTAAGGGGATTAGTCCCAGTATATGCATGCATAAAATTTTAATAGAAGATAACTACAAACCTTCAATTGAGCATCAACGTAGGTTAAATCCTAATATGAAGAAAGTAGTTAGAGCTGAAGTAATGAAATTACTTGATGCAGGAATTATCTATCCTATTTCTAATAGTAGTGGGGTAAGCCCTGTTCAAGTAGTTCCAAAGAAAGGGAGGATGACTGTTATTACAAATGATAGAAATGAGCTGATACCCACTAGGACAATCACTGGTTGGTGTGTGTGTATTGATTATAGAAAGTTAAACAAAGCCACATGCAAGGACCATTTTCCCTTGCATTTTATTGATCAGATGCTTGAGAGATTGTCTGGATATCCCCTCTACTATTTTCTAGATGGTTATTCAGGATATTTTCAAATTTCTGTTGCACCTGAGGACCAAGAAAAAACTACATTTACTTATCCATATAGAACATTTGTATATAGGAGAATGCCATTTAGGTAATGTAATGCACCTACAACTTTTCAAAGATGTATGATGTCTATATTCTCTAACATTATTGAAAAATTCATTGAAATCTTTATGGATGATTTTTTAATTTTTGGTCATTCTTTTGATATGTGTTTGACTAACCTCTCCCATGTTCTATAGCATTGTGAAGAAACTAGTCTTGTATTGAATTAGGAGAAGTATCATTTTATGATGCAGGAAGGAGTAGTGTTAGGACATAAGATTTCATCTAAAGGCATAGAAGTGGACAAAGCAAAGGTGGAGGTTATTGAAAAATTACCACCACCAACATCTGTTAAAGGAGTGAGGAGTTTCTTAGGATGTGCTGGCTTCTATAGAAGATTTATGAAGACTTTTCCAAAATTACCAAACCTCTTTGTAATTTATTGATCAAGGATGTGCCTTTTAAATTTACTGATGAGTGTTTGGTTGCTTTTAATAGGTTAAAGAAAGAATTAATCTCAGCTTCCATCATCACTGCACCTGATTGGAATTTACCATTTGAACTTATGTGTGATGCAAGCGACTATGCTATAGGTGCAGTCTTGGGAAAAAGAAAGAGGAACAGACATCATGTGGTGTACTATGCAAGTCGGACACTAAATGATACACAGTTGAACTATGCCACGATAGAGGAGTTTCTTGCTATTATTTTTGCTTTCGATAAATTTAGACCATATCTTATAGGAGCAAAAATAATAGTTTATACTGACCACTCAGCAATTAAATATTTACTTGAAAAAGGATGCGAAACCAAGACTAATTCGTTGGGAGCTCTTATTGTAGGAATTTGACTTGGAGATTAGGGACAAGAAAGGAGCAAAAAATCTTGTAGTAGATCACCTATCTTGGTTAGAATTAGGTAAAAAAATTGAGGACACTGAAGTACCCATTAACGAGTCATTTCCTGATGAGCAGTTATTTGCATTACTTACATCTAGCATACCTTGGTATGCTGATATTGTTAATTTTAAGGCATATAATATTATTCCTCCTGAATTTAATTACCAGCAAAAAAAGAAATTTTTACATGATGCAAAATATTTTGGGAGGATCCAAATTTATATAAGTATTGTCCAGATCAACTTATTAGGAAATGTGTGCTTGATGATGAAATTAAAAATATTTTAAAACACTGCCATTCATTAGAGTGTGGGGGCCATTTTGGATCCAGCAAAATAGCTGCTAAGATATTATAGTATGATTTTTATTGGCCTAACCTATTTAAAGATGCTATTGCGTTTGTTTCTTCTTATCATCGATGTCAAAGAACTGGAAATATTTCTTTCAGACAGAAAATGCCACTAACTAATATCCTTGAGGTAGAGCTATTTGATGTGTGGGGATTAGATTTTATAGGGCCTTTTCCACCTTCCCATTTAAATCAATACATCTTGGTGGTAGTGGACTATGTATCCAAATGGGTCAAGGTAGTAGCACTTTTCTCTAATGATGCCAAGAGTGTGCTCAAGTTCTTAAAGAAATACATATTCACATACTTTGTTATTCCAAGGGCTATCATCATGGATGGAGGTAAGCATTTCTGTAATCATTATTTGGATTCTCTACTTACAAAATATGGTGTTACTCATCATGTAGGTACACCATATCATCCCCAAATAAGTGGACAAGCAAAGATCTCTAACCGTGAAATTAAAAGGATATTGGAGACTACTGTCAACTCATCGAGAAAGGACTGATCCCTAAAATTAGATGATGCATTATGGGCATATAGAACAGCATTCAAAACACTAATTGGGATGTCCCCGTATCACCTAGTTTATGGAAAAGCATGCCACTTACCTATGGAGCTAGAGCATCAAGCTTATTTGGCAACTAGGTTGCTAAATTTTAATATGGAAGCTGCTGGGGAGAAAAAGTTATTACAACTTAATGTACTTGATGAGTTCCGCCTCCATGCATATGAAAATGCAAGAATTTATGAGGAGAGAACAAAAAAATGGCATGACAAGCATATTTTGATGCGTGAATTCTAAGTAGGACAAAAGGTGTTGCTGTATAACTCCCACCTAAAGCTATTTTCAGGCAAGCTTCGGTCTAGGTGGTCAGGTCCATTTGAGATTGTACAAGTTTTTCCACATGGAGCTATTGAGCTGAAGAGTGGTGATAGGACCTTTAAGGTCAATGGGCAAAGGTTGAAGGAATACATCGATGGAGGATTTGAGCAACCAGAAATCTCCATATCGCTGACATAATGCATTGAGATAGTCAAGCCAACGACTATAAACTAGCGCTTCTTGGGAGGCAACCCAAGCAAAATTCTTTTTATTTTCTTTATTTTTATGAATTGAGTCAATTTTGATCTTTACTACATTTTCAAAGTTTGAATGGATGTTGTTCACTTTTTGTAGGCACATTGAAGAAGACAAGAGAGAAAAAATGATTGAGGATAAGTTGCAAACTCGTACAAGCACATAGGTACGCTACAAAGGGGAGTACCCCTAACCTTTAAGAATGCCTTGCTATAATATATAGTGGTGATTTTGTCATTGAGGATAATGTCCAATTCAGGTTTAGGGGTGCATTTGTATTTCTCGTATTAGTATTTTGTTATAAAAAAAATATATATATATTTTATTATAAAGAAAAGTAAAATATTGATTTCCTGATGACTTCTAAGGATATAGAAAGAGACGATTTTGCCTTTGTGTTATTGTTTGGCTATCTAAGCTTTGAATTTAGAAGTCAAATTCAGTGATTGACTATTTTAAACTTGTAAATACTTAGATAAAATCTCGTATAGGAGATAGTTACTTTGCTTCGCCAATCCTGCTTGTGAGCTTTATTATGCTTGTTGAAATGAAATGTAGGCAATGTATTTGAGAGAAATAATATAGACATTCCTTTGCTATACCCTTTTTGATCCCTTGTATTTTCTTTCCATCCTATCTCACATCTACCATTCATATTGTTTGAGAATAATTGATTATAATAGTTAGAGCATACAAAATTTTTAGCATTCCTTCCATTTAAAAAAAAAAATGCACAATCTACTCCACTGTTTCAAGTTGCCTAGTAACTAGTAGCATTCATGAGTCCCATGTTTGCTTTTACGTCAGACAGTGATTTGAATTATGAGTATGCAAAGCACTTTGAGTATATGACTTGCTGAGTAACCGAGTGCCTTCATGACCAATGTCGATATTCGCATAAAAAGGCAAATGATGACTTAAGGAAGAGTGCCATAATGTATAGACTATTCTGAAAGTATAAAATAAAGTAAATAAAGGAAGGGATGTAAAGTATAAGTAATTGAGTATGCTCTGATTTATTATGGTTAATTTATTTTTACTTATGTGACCATAACCATCATTCAGGTTGCCTGATTTCAATTTTTTTTTTAACCCATAAAAGTCATATTGATCTCTTGAGGATGTTGTTTGCACTAGTGGAGATGGGGTAATAGGGTTTTGCATGCACGGATGGATGTTTGAATTGAATTAATTTATTAAAATCTAAAGGAACTAGGGTAACTATTGATTGTACATGATTTTGTTTGAGAATGAATGAGTTTGGAATGGTTAGCTTATGGGTTTGCCTTTCGGTTTTAGGTTGAGGTAGTTAGGCCATGGCATTTGGATAAAGATTACTCCTTTATGTTCAGATGGATCTTAAGTGTATCAATGTTAAATAAAGCTTTTAGCATTAATTTTTATTTTAGATTCTCCATTTTTTATTTGGACTTTTCTTTTGCTTGGGGACAAGCAAAAACTTAGGTTTGGGGGTATTTGATGTGTTGCATTTTTAGAGTAATTATTATTATTAGTTTTAATGATTTTAATGAAATTGGTATAATAATTAACTAAATAAATGTAAGAACCTGATATGTTTTATATCAATTGTAGGTAATTGACCTAGGTCACACCTAATTGATCTTAACCATGTTTTAAAGGTCAAAATTAAGTGAAATTGGTTGAGTCTAATTCAACAGGGTCTGTCATCTGGAGTCATTAGGGTCATGCATCAAAATCAGAGTTCATCTCGAAGCAGAATAACCAAATCAAGATATCAATAAACCCCACACCTCATCTTTTTTGGCATCATTAGTCAAGTAAAGAAATCAAAGGTGCAGGAAACAAATCAAGCAGTTAATCTCCCTCATCTAGTCAACCAATCTAAATTTTAGATATTTTGGCATAAGGATTCCTAAAAGGCAAGATACAGGACTCCAAATTGAGCAAGACCAAATCCTACAGAATTCTAAGAGAAGCAAAAAAGGAACATAATTTATAAAATTAAATTTGGATTCTAGATGAGGTGGCTACAGTAGATTGAAGTTGGTAATAATGTTAGACATAATGAGAAACACCCGATACACCCGATTCTTCCTAGTTTTTCTTGGCACAGAGACCCCATACGGCAACAAATTTTAGGTGGCAAGGAGCTATCTTGTAAAGAAGTAAATGAAAAAAAAATTAGAATCCAAACTAATTCTGCATGAGGAGCAAACTTGGAAAGAATTGGGACCAATTCTTAGAAAACCTGATTTTGGCAGTTGAAATCTTACTTTATTTTGGAGATTTTGTGGACCCAGGAAGGCTGAAGAAGGAAGGAATCCTTCTCCTCTAATTAACCATGCCTCCTTTCCTTATTTCACCATGGAAATCAAGAATAAAATCAAAAAAATTTGGGCAGCATAAGGAGTAGATGGCTGGTGGTTGCTTGAAGCTTATCCAAAGAAGGAGAGATTCTATACCAAATAAAAAGAATTATATATAGAATAAAATCATGGAGAAAATACCACCTTAACCCTACCCCTAGCCCTATTTAAGAATCCTAAAACACATTCAAAAGAAGAGAGAAAAAGAAAAGAAAAAAAAGAATCATCTTTGAAAGCTGGAAATCAAGAAAGGAGAGTTTGGAGCATCTAGAAGATTTGAAGAGAGGATTCATTCGGCTGTATAGTTCCTTCAGAGTTTTTAATTATTTTTCTTATCTACTTTGAATTTATTTTTTAGAACTCATTGTTAGGATGATTTTGTATTTTTATCCAAGTAAACTTGAGTTTGATTTTGATATGACGAAAAGCTAAATTTCTAGCTAAGGTACCTGATGTAACTAAGATTCGATTTCAATTCCAGATCTTGTATTAATTTATTTTGTTAATGCAATTGCTTGTTATTTGCACTTAATGCTTTTAAGTATTATTATCTTTGGTACTTGATTGATTTTGATTTATAATTGGTACTAGGAAGGAAGATTATAAATTGGAGTTAATAATAAGCATCATAGGAATAATAATTGGAGTGGGAGCAGAAGATTTGACCTATGGGATTTTGGACATAATCACAGTACTTAATGAACTAATTGAAATCTATTTTACTATTAGAAAATAGATTATAGATTTTAATTAGTATTTTTAATAAGTCTCAAAAGAGATTATTAAATAATTTAGGGTTATTGATCCTTGCATTAGTAATTAAATTTGGATTATTAATCAGAATACCTAGAATTGATAATTGGTCCAAGTGAAATTAGATATACCCTAGTGCTTTATCAATCAAATTTTGATTCAGCTTTCATTGCATTCTTTAGAGTTAATTTTAGATTTAGTTTCCATTGTCATTTAGTTTCGATCATTCATATATTAATGGAATCAGCGTTCATTTTGGGTAATTAAACTCAGTCCTCATGGAAACGATCTCTTATTCATCATTATATTATTTGAGCAATTTCATGCACTTGCGAAATAGGCTATTAATGAACTTATTATCATCCACTCTAATAGGAGGCTATGATCCAGTTATCATATAACTATTTCATTTTAGAGACCTAATAATTTTAGAAGATTTAATTTATAGAAGCGAGTAGGTCAGATTAACCAGCTTGTCATGCTCCTCCCATTAACTTCACCAAGTCAACTTAAGAGAGATCATTAATAGGCTAGTCTAGGAGCACCTAAATCAGTCAAACTGATTTACCTAACTGACATGGGTCAGGTTGAATAGTTAAGCGATCTGATCAAAACATAATCTCACCAAGAGGCCAGGTAAGTACGATCAGTGAAAGGGTCTGCCAGGCTTGCCTTGACTGTTAGATATATATGCCCTAAAAGCCAGAATTGGCTGACACTTGTAATACACTTCTAGGGGCAAAATTATAATTTTGACTATAATTTAATGAAATGGGTTATTTTCTATCACACATGTGTATTTAGTATCTGTGATACATCCTTTGAGTTAATGGTAATGATAATTCATATTTTCAAGAGTTGAAAATTTAAGACATGAATAATCATTATTAACTCATAAACAGCTCCCGACCATAGGATCATCACGAGGATGGTGATTGATCCGGAAGGTTGGTGTACGATCGCTTCTCTTTAGTAGATGAGTCTTGAGTCTACGGTGTGGAGACACCAGAGCGAGAGTACAGGTACTCGTTAGAGAACGAGGGCACTGAGCGTGACCACCTCGAGTAGTCATTAGGGAAGTCTACCTTCTCGTCAATGACTGACTCGATGCTGCAGTAGTGTGTCTGGTTCTTTGACCTGAGATGCATCGGCAGTTCACCTTGAGGGTGTTATAGTTTGACTACACCATTACTCGGTCTCCTAGCCATATGGAACCCTGAGGTGTATGTTGGCTATAGCATGTTCATTGTAGGAACTGGATTGCATCAAGATGGGAATCTATCTACCTCGGTGGTAGAGGAGTAGCCCTATGATGATCATGAGAATCAAGTCCAGAAATCCATGGCCATGGTAGAGTGAAATAATAGAAAGAGTTTCTATTTAGATTTTCACATTGGACTCGAATCGAATGATTACATCATATGACAGAGACTAGGGTTTGACGAGTTCACCTTAACCCTAATCTGATCGGGGCTCAAGATAGAAGAACTTAATCACACAGGTAGCTGCACCAAGAGGTTCGCATTCAGCTCTGATGGGTTGCCACCATATACTGCTAGGTGTCACTGGTGGATTTTGGGAGCAATTAGAATGATTTAGATGATCGATCATTCTAGCTGTTCGAATCAGAAGAGTTCTGATCCATCGAAAGGAGTTTCGATGATGTCTATGATAGAGATCATGACATATCCCATTACCATACAGAACTGAACCTAACTGGGTCACACAAACAAGGGTTTGAATCTGGTGATCATCAATTGAACTGATCTAGTTCAATTGATCTGAATGAGATTCAATTAGGTTCAAGGAAATCGTGCTAGCACTCGATTGAACCTAACGTTCTTCTTTTACTATCATAAATAAGTTGTCCTGACTGAGCCAAAGGAGTTTGTGCTCAATCAGAGGCCTTCATATGGTCTGACTGGAGGTTGTCCAAGTCAGAATAGGTTGTCTTATTTGTAAGACATTACCTGCCATTTTTGGTCACCTGCCATTTCTTGTTCTTTGACTTTGGTCAAAAGTCTACCTTTGACTGGTCAAACGTTGACCATTGACCCTTTGACTTTTGACCACATGTCATGCACCTATTGGAGAGCTGGTGGGGGCCTGTCCCCCTGCCAGAACCTGGCAAGGAGAAGGGCGCACGCCAAGGGTGGCGTGAGCCCAAGTAGGAGGCGCCTAGGAGTCCTTGTTGGACAAGGACTCCACCTCCCTTTTGGATTCCAATCAGAGTTCTACTAAGAATCCAGTTTGACTGGTCTTAGGCACCCTCTAAGGAGGAATCCAGGGGTCTCTATTCCAACCAATCAGATTTAGATCTGATTTCACAAAGGGTTGTGATTGGTTGAGAGGAAGAGGAGTTGGATCACAAGAGGTCTATAAATAAGACCCTGCGCCCAACCCTAATTCCAAGTAATGCAATTCAATTGAGAAACCCCACGCCCCAAGGCTGCCTCTCCCCTCCTTCTCCATGCCATAGTCTCTTCTCCCCTTGCTCTCCACGTCCAAAAGTGTTTTGGACTTAGGTTGGTGCGATTCAGATCAAGGAAAGGCGATCAAAAGCAAGAAGGCTGCGCTGCTGCAAAAGGACGACTGCAGATCTTCAAAAGAGTTTTGAAGATCCTCCAGATCAGATCCAGATCTGATTTTTGGAGGTGTGATAGAGAAGAAGAGGATCTCCAGATCCAACCCGAGTGGATACCGGTAGAGGCCAGGCGCTTGCGTGGCTAAGATCCAGAACCTTCCGCTGCAATCAGGATCATCTACAGGGTAATAGGATTACCCAAATCAGGTAAATTAAATTTGATTTAATTTATCTTATTTTATTTTATTTATTAAAATAATAAGAATCAGATCTGAAACATATCAAGATCTGATTGAGATCAAGAGAAAATTTTTGAAATATATCTCTTGATCTAATCAGATCTGGACGAACCTGGACCGGGAAATCAGGATTTCCCTTCAACTGGTATCAGAGCCATGGTTCTAAATTGTTTAGATCTGATTTTAATTTTATTTTAATTAGAAAATAAAGTGATTTCAGATGTCACATGAGATGTGATCAGATCTGAAATCAGAAAAATTAAAATTAAATGATTTGGATCTAAGAACATGAAGATATGCATGACTAGTTCTAGAATAGAATAGTTCTATAGAATAGTTTTGCATGTCTTTGATTTAATCTGATTAAATCATATTTTAGATCTTCTTATTTACTATTTTCTGATATTATAAGTGTTATAATAACATCTGATAAACAGCAAATAAAAATTATTTAATTTTAAATATCATATGAGATATGATAGATGCATGACTAGACTAGTTGTAGAATAGTTCTACATAATTGTCTAGATTAGAATTTATTTTGATTAGATCAATTTAAATCTAATTTTTTAGATTATTATGAGATAATTTAGATCTGAAAACATGCATGATTTGATACATGAGATGTATGCAAAATATGCCTTGATTAGATCTAAATTTGTATATGAGATATATGATATAGATCTATAACTGTTTTGTAGATTTACATGTTCCTGATTAAGGCGTTCCTCTTGGCCGTCCGGTCATAAGAACGAAGAAGGGTTTAAAGGCCCTCTCTTCCCATTCGATGGGGTGTTCTTATGACGTGTAGGGGTGCTGCGTGTTCGTCCTTAATCAGAAACCCAAAACTTACTTTCTGCAAAACCCTAGATCCTGAAACCCTAGGATTTATTGTGCATATTTTGTTTATGAACCCAACTTAATTAAGAATTAAGTTTATGGAATATTAATTAGGTCTAAAATTGAGAATTTCAGATCTAAGACATATTCATAATACTGGGTTCGGGCTTGGGTAGCTCAATTAGGTCTAAGCGGTTGATCAAACCGAATCAAGAGTTGGTTAGATGGGATCAACAATGCTTAAATTGACCAGCCTAATAGGATTAAGTCTGGGTCAAGATCGAGTCACGATCAAGCAAGACCTAATTAGGCTCAGAGGTTAGAGTCTGGATTGTAGGCTAACCCAATTGGTTCTGACTCAACAATTTGGTGTCTAAGGTAAGTTTGGCACAGACGACCGACTGGTTTTTAATTGGAAGCTACTCGACCTGAATGCGTTCTTGTGCGAGTTAACGGCATATTCCTTCCACCGGTCTCACTTACCTGGCCATATCTGTTGACACAGTTCTGATCTGAGGTGGTCAATAATCCGAGCTGAACCCATGCCACTAGGTTAGTCATAATTGTTATGACTAAGCCAAGTCTAGTTTAATGAGACCTGAATCAATTCTCCCTAAGAAAAGATTAAGTCTGAGGTCTTCCACCATTGTAGACGTGCGGGCCCTTCCCGGGGTTGATTGTTCTCGGCTGGATACAGTGGCTCAGTTGCACCGGGAAGACGCAACCATGTCTATTAGGCATTGGATGCTATGGGCTGGAGGATGAGTTGGGCTCAATATTCCGGATACGGTGAGAGACCCAATTAGGAACCCAGTCTATGCAAATGGTGGGTCTGACTTAACTAAGGAGTGGATCAATATTCCGGATACGGTGAGATTCATGAATTAGAGACCAAGTTTGGGTGCACCATGATTAGAGAATCATTGAACAAGAGTTGTTCACTCATTGGCTAACCCATCACCAATAACTGTTAGGTGAGGTGATGAGTCAGTTGGTGAGACCGCACCACCCACTAGAAATCATCAATCGCGGAGATTTTCGCATCTCTACAGAGGGAGTGTAGGGATCCGAGAAAATAGTGGGAGCTAATTTGTTTAAAAATAAAATCCCTAAACAAATTGGTCAAGTCAAAATTACAGTATCTAACTAGAATCTTTGACTCTCTACAGGAAAATGTCTGCGTCCAACCCACTGGCACGTATCCTAGACACACATAGACTGACTGGACCCAATTATAAAGATTGGCTCAGGAACTACAAAATTGTTTTGGGTTCAGAGAAGTTAACACATGTTTTGGACCAGGACCCTCCCACCTTACCAGCTCGTCCATCCACTGAACAGAGAGCGTCTCTGGAAAAATGGATTGACGAAGACAATAAGGCCAGATACTACATGTTGGGCTCGATGTCTGATGAGCTCCAGCGCCAACATGAAGATATCGGGACTGCTCGCCAAATGTTGGCTCACCTGCAGGAGATGTTTGGTGAACAGAGTCGCGCAGCCAAATATCAAGTCACAAAATGACTTTTTAAGGCTAAGATGCGTGATGGGCAGTCAGTCCAAGATCACTGTCTGACAATGATCAAGGACATGGAAGAGCTTGAGAAGCTCGGTGTGAAGTTGGACTTGGATCTGCAGAACGATATTATTCTGCAATCCTTGACTGATGCATATGGGCAATTCATCATGAATTACCACATGCATAAACTTCAAAATTCCTTGGCCGAGTTGATGAATATGCTGGTTACCGCTGAGCTTTCTATGAAAGGTTCTAAAGGCTCAGTTCTTGCTATGGAACGGACTTCTTCCAAAAGAAAGTCTTATGGAAAGAAAAAGAAGTCTGTGAAAAAGCAAAAGGTAGGAAGGATCAAAGAAGAAGAAGGCAGAACCGAAGAAGAAGGTCGATGGCAAAGGAAAGTGTTTCCATTGCAACAGCGACGGCCATTGGAAGCGGAACTGCCCTACTTACCTGGCCACCCTGAAGAACAAGAAGGAAGGTCCTTCTGGAGGTATGCTCGTTATTGAGTCTAACCTTACGGTTTCTTCTGCATCCAGTTGGGTGCTTGACTCTGGTTCTAGTGCTCATCTGTGCACTTCTATGCAGGGTCTTGAGGATAGCAGGAGGCTGAGGGATGGAGACATGATCCTACGCATCGGTAATGGAGCAAGAGTTGCTGCAGTAGCCGTGGGAACATACCCTCTGCGATTACCATCTGGTTTAGACTTAGTTTTAAAAGACTGTTATTATGTGCCTGCAGCTAGCAGGAATTTGATTTCTGTTTCATGCTTAGCACAAGAAGGTTATGTGATCACCTTCTTTAAGGACCATTGTAACATTCTTTATGAAAGAAATAAAATTGCAAATGGTTTCCTTGTTAATGGTCTTTATCAGTTGCATATTGATGTACCTATTTTAACTATCGAGCAAAACGTGAATGCCAAACGACCTAGGGATAGTCCAAACGACAGATATCTATGGCACCTGAGATTAGGTCATATAGCAGAAGATAGGATTAACAAATTGGAGAAAAATGGGCTATTGAGTCCATTGACTTTTGAGTCATATCCAACTTGTGAATCTTGTCTTCAAGGCAAAATGACTAAACTCCCTTTTGTTGGACATGGGGAGAGGGCCACAGATCTCCTTGCCCTAGTACATACTGATGTGTGCGGCCCATTTGATGTGCCGGCTAGAGGCAATTTTGTCTACTTCATTACCTTTACCGATGATCTGTCTAGGTATGGGTATGTGTATCTTATGAGACACAAGTCTGAAGCTTTTGAAAAGTTCAAAGAATTCAGACATGAAGTAGAAAAACAAACTGGAAAACCCATTAAGGTTCTTCGATCAGATCGAGGAGGTGAATACCTTAGCCGGGAATTCCTAGACTATCTTAAGGAAAATGGCATAGTCTCTCAATGGACTCCACCAGGAACACCTCAACTCAACGGGGTTTCAGAACGGAGAAATCGGACTCTATTGGATATGGTTCGATCCATGATGAGCTTCACAGACCTCCCTGATTTTCTTTGGGGACATTCATTATTAACTTCAATCTATTTACTGAATAGGGTTCCCTCTAAAACCGTTCCTACCACACCGTATGAGATATGGCACGGTAAGAAACCAAGTCTGAGTCATCTCAGAATTTGGGGTTGTCCGGCTCATGTCAAAAGACAACAAGCGGACAAGTTAGAGTTTAGGTCCTTTAGAGCTCGATTCATAGGATATCCTAAAGAGTCATTAGGATACTATTTCTACATTCCAGAAGACCACAATGTGATTGTGAGTCGACATGCCATATTTCTTGAAAAATAGTTTATTCAAGATAGTGGCATTGGAAAGCAGATTAAGCTTGATGAGAAAGTCTCACAAGCAGAACGAGCTAAGGACCAAGTGGAACCAAATCAGGTTGAGCCAATAAGAACACTACCTCCTCCACCTCGTAGATCGGAAAGAGTTTCCCGTCCCCCTGAAAGATACTTAGGTATTATTTCAGAGGATGTAGAGGAAATGTTCCTCATAGGTAATGGTGCTCATGGTGATGATCCCAAAACCTACAACGAGGCGATATCAGATATCGACTCCGAGAAATGGCTTGAGGCAATGAAGTCAGAGAATCGACTCGATGCACTCAAACCAAGTCTGGACCTTGGTAGATCCACCAGAAGGTATAGTACCTATTGGGTGTAAATGGATCTTCAAGAGAAAGATTGGTGCAGATGGGAATGTGGAGACATTCAAGGCTAGACTGGTGGCAAAAGGTTATAGTCAACGTGAAGGCATTGACTATCAGGATACCTTTTCCCCGGTAGCTATGCTAAAATCCATCCGCACATTGCTTGCTGTTGCAGCCTATTTCGATTATGAAATATGGCAAATGGACGTGAAAACGGCATTCCTAAATGGATATCTTGAGGAAGATATCTATATGGAACAGCCGCTAGGTTTCACATCCAGTGATACTGATCACAAGGTTTGCAAGCTGCAAAGGTCCATATATGGACTTAAGCAAGCATCTCGGAGCTGGAACACTCGTTTCAATGATGTGATCAAAAAGTTTGGTTTCATCAAAAATGAAGAGGAACCATGTGTTTTCAAAAGGGTCAGTGGGAGCGCTGTTGTCTTCCTCGTATTGTACGTGGATGACATCCTCCTTATTGGGAATGATATTCCCATGTTGACATCAGTCAAGATGTGGTTGTCCAAGGAATTCTCCATGAAAGACCTAGGTGAAGCATCCTTTATTCTAGGAATTAAGGTCTATAGGGATAGACCGAATAGGATGCTAGGACTTTCACAGAAGATGTACATAGAGGAAGTACTAAAGAGGTTTAGTATGGAAAACTCTAAGAGGGGATTAATACCCTTCAGACATGGTATTCATCTTTCCAAGAAGATGTGCCCCAGCACACCTGAGGAAATAGAACGCATGAGCAAGATCCCTTATGCTTCTGCAATAGGGAGCCTCATGTATGCCATGCTATGTACACGACCTGATATAGCCCATGCTGTGAGTGTCACAAGCAGATATCAGTCAAATCCAGGTGAAGAACACTGGACTTCTGTGAAATGTATCCTTAAGTACTTGAGAAGAACTAAGGATATGATGTTGGTCTTTGGTAATGGAGAACTCCAAGTTCAGGGATACACAGACTCGGACTTCATGTCCGATATAGATGATCGAAAGTCGACATCTGGAAGTCTGTTTGTGTGCAATGGTGGAGCTGTCAGCTGGAAGAGTTCCAAGCAAACTGTGATAGCAGATTCCACCATGGAAGCAGAATATATAGCTGCATCAGAGGCTGCAAAGGAAGCATTCTGGTACAAGAAGTTTGCTGCAGAAATTGGAGTAATGCCATCAGATGCCATTCCTCTTTACTGCGACAACAATGGCGCCATAGCCCTTGCTAAGGAGCCGAGGTCTCACCAGAAGTCCAAGCACATTGAGCGGCGATATCATCTCATCCGCGATTACCTTGAGAAAGGTTACGTTGAGGTCAAGAGAGTCAACTCCGCAGATAATGTGGCAGACCCACTTACAAAGCCGTTGGGCCAGCAGAAGATCGAAGCCCACCTTGAGAAGATGGGACTTAGACTTGTAGCCAATTGGCTTTAGGACAAGTGGGAGATTGTTAGATATATGTGCCCTAGAAGCCAGAATTGGCTGACACTTGTAATACACTTCTAGGGGCAAAATTATAATTTTGACTATAATTAATAAAATGGGTTATTTTCTATCACACATGTGTATTTAGTGTCTGTGATACATCCTTTGAGTTAATGGTAATGATAATTCATATTTTCAAGAGTTGAAAATTTAAGACATGAATAATCATTATTAACTCATAAACAGCTCCCGACCATAGGATCATCACGAGGATGGTGATTGATCCGGAAGGTTGGTGTACGATCGCTTCTCTTTAGTAGATGAGTCTTGAGTCTACGGTGTGGAGACACCGGAGCGAGAGTACAGGTACTCGTTAGAGAACGAGGGCACTGAGCGTGACCACCTCGAGTAGTCATTAGGAAGTCTACCTTCTCGTCAATGACTGACTCGATGCTGCAGTAGTGTGTCTGGTTCTTTGACCTGAGATGCATCCACCAGCCAACTATCCAAAAGGTATTTTTTAAAGTTCTGAAATGCCCAAGTTTGGAGGAGTCATAGTCCCGTTATGCAAGTCAAGCATGAGTCGAGCTGATCGACCCACTAGTTGCTTACCTCAAGGATGGAGCTCTTCTTATGATCTGAAAGAAGCTCGAAACTCAAAAATCAAGCTCCCGGTATATTCTACATGAAGGCAAGCTGTATAAATGGTCATATTTTCTATCGCTCTTGAGATGTCTTCGATCTTCAGAAGCAACTCTTCATTATGGAAAGTGCATAAAGGAATCTGTGAATGTCATATAGGGGCCAGATCTTATCACATAAGACTAACTTTGGTAGAAATTACTATGGCGCTTTATACCCATGATTCTATAGAGTATGTCAAAAAAATGAGCGCTGTTAGAGAAATGCAAACATTCAAGGCAGCCGGCCTTCGAACTTACACCCCTAAGTGCCCTGTGGCCGTTCGCTCAATGGGGAATGGACACTCGGACCTTTTTTCATGACAGCTGGACAGCGTAAGTTCCTCTTGATGGCAATAGATTATTTTACAAAGTAGGTCGAAGACTGAATCCCTAGCGAAAATCACTGAAGCAAAAGTACAGAACTTCATTTAGAAGTCGATTGTTTTGTAGATTTGGCTTACCTCAGACCCTCATAATAGATAATAAGTGATAGTTTATTGGAGCAAAATTTGCCAAATTTTGTGAAGATTAAACATCTCCTACCATTTTACATTAGTAGCCCATCCACAAGCAAACAACGAAACTGAAGTGAACTATGAACTCTATTGTAAGGCATCAAAGCAAGACTCGAAAGTGCAAAGAGGACTTGGATGGACGAACTCTATCATGTGCTCTGGGCATATCGAACTACCCAAAGACTACCAATTGGGAGACCCATTTGCCTTAGATTTCAGAACAGAGTGGTCATCCAATAGGACTTAAACTTTCATCAGCACGAGTCATGGCATTCAATGAGCAGCACAAACTCATAGGACCTTAAGACTAACCTGACTTGTTGGAGGAAAAATAGAAAGAGCTCAAGTTTGGATGGCAGCCTATAAGCCAAAAACTAGCTGCTACTAAACTCTAAAGTCAAAGGCAAAATATTCAAAGTGGGGAACTTGGTACTTGACGAGCGCATATTTCAAAACTCAGATCAAGAAAAGCTTGCTTCAAATTGGAAAGGCCCATATAAGTAGAGGAGGTCGTACTGATTCAGAACCTATCGTCTGAAGAGAGATTGGAGGAGCAAACATTTCTGCAACTTGGATTTAGAAAATCTAAGAATGTACTACCAATAATTTGCCTCTCAATAAAGCTCCTCTATTTTCTGTCATGCGATGACAGAAAATAACTCTCCAAAATTAATCAAAAGTAAGCCATGTTAGGAATAGGAGGAGGACTCATCCTAATATGAGCAAAGTTGAAGATCTCTTTAATTTAAGAAGAGATGAGGAGAGAGCCCTGACAACGTTCTAATGCCCCCCTACAGCCATGTTAGGAACAAGAGGATGACTCATCCTAATGTAAGCAAAAGTCAAAGGTCTCGTTAATTTTAAGATGAGATGAGGGGAGAGGTCTGACAATGGCCCTAATGTGTCCCTGCAGCCATATTAGGAACAAGAAGAGGACCTCATCCTAACATGAGCAAAGCTGAAGGTCTCATTAATCTAAGACGAGTTGAAGGAAGAGGTCCTAATAATAGCCCTAATGTGCCCCTATAATCCATGTTAAGGAACAGGAGGAGGACCTCATCTAACATGAGCAAAGTCGAAGGCCTCAATAATTTAAGATGAGATGAGAGAGAGGCCCTGACAATGGCCTAATGTGCCATATAGCCATGTTAGAAATAGGAGGAGGACCTCATCCTAAATAAGTAAAAGTCGAAGGTCTCGTTAATTTAAGATGAGATGAGGGGAGAGGCCTTGACAATGGCCCTAATGTGCCCTACAGCCATGTTAGAAATAGGAGGAGCTCATCCTAAGAGAAGCAAGTCGAAGAACTCATTAATTTAAGATGAGATGAGGGAGAGACTGACATGGCTCTAATGTGCCCCTATAACCATGTTAGGAACAGGGGAGGATCTCATGCCTAACATAGCAAAGTCGAAGCCTCGTTAATTTATACAGATGAGGAGAGAGGTCATAACAATAGTCCTAATGTGCTCCTCTACAGCCATGTTAGGAATAGGAGAGGACATCATCCTAGAATGAGCCAAGTCGAGGCCTCGTCATTTATGACGAGATGAAGGAGAGGCCTAACAATGGCCCACAGGCCACATCGAGAAAGAAGAAAAATTTCATCCTAACATGACATCAGCTAGACCTCATTGACCAAAATGAGAGGAAAGAAGAAACCCTAGCGACAACCCTTACATATGTCTTTCTGCGAGGACCTGACTACGTCAAATATGAAAGTGGAACTCTATCTCGATTTACAAAGAGACCCATAACTCAGGCATCCACAACAAGCATCTCATTAGAAGATAATGCAAAAAAAATGGGGTGAAGAAAGTAAAGCCATGAGCAAGTTTTGAATTCGTGTGAAAACGAAGCAAACAAGAGAGGTACCATCTTATTAAAAAATAAGTTTTGTTACATAAAAACATGGGTTGGCAAGACTGATTACACCAAAAAAAGAAATAGAAAAAAGGCCGTCGAAATCCTAAGAAGGGTCAGACTCCTCAGACTCGGACTGGTGGCTATCACCAAAGATACTTTTAGATGATGGTCGACTCCTCCTCGAGCTTCCTCCGCTTCATCATAATTACATGGAACATCTATCGGTTTGGTGGTAGTTCTCCTCTGACTCTATTAGCTCCTCCTCAAACCTCAGACTTGGCCTCCGCATTCTTGGTAGCTTGACACTCATAAGTCAACTCGAGCTCAACCGTTGCACTCATCTTTTTCACATCGATCGAGCTCCTGAGTTCACCAATGGTCCTCCTCAAGGAGGCAATCTCTTCACCTCCCTGCTCATACCAGCATGGAAGCCATCATCAAAGCAGCCATGGAGCCAAGCTACTTCATTGTTGGAGGCACAAAGTTTTTTTCTAGCTTGGCATCCTATCACTCCAGCCTAGTCAGTAAGTCTCATATGTGAGCTCAGCCATCATGTAGCTACTTTTTGAAGAGCGGAGAACTCGGTCAACCAGTCCCACTTGATTCGTGCCTTATCGGAGGACCATGGCAAGCTTCCCTCTAGAAGTTTGATGTTCTCTCTCGCGTCTGGAGATCGACTTTGAGAGAGCTGATCTTCATCATTAGTGCCTAGGATTTATCATAGCATTTCTCTTGAGCTTGGCAATTTTTCTTCTCGAAACTATCTTTTGGGATGCTAAAGCTCGTCTTCATGTGTAAACTTCGGAGGTGAGTGACTTCTTTGGTCGCCTTCGAAGCATTCTTCGAGAAGCTCGAAGGTCGTCCTCCATCTCTTCAACTTCCTCTCAGGTGATGAACCTCCTTCTTTAAACCCTTGATTAGGGTGTTTAGAGGAATGCTTAAGGCAGTGGCTCGTCGTCATTTGGAGGTGATTGCGTTCGATTCGATTGTCGAAAGGGTACTAAACAGCATTCACCACGGCACAAGTATAAAAAGAAGGAAAGTTCATTTTCATTTCTTAAAAATTTGGGTACTCCAAAAATAAAGGTACAAATAATCCAAAGATTTTCAACCTCAATCGGTGCAAGGTAGGCGAGGTCGGTACATCCTTTGTAGCTTCAAGCTTAGGATGGACTCACGAGCTTTGGCTGTAAGTTCAGGAACACCTAGGGTGGGTTCGGTGGCAGGAGATGCAGCACCGATGTTGGAGGGACTAGCTTCACTCGGGTTTGTCTGTCAGAAGCAAGGTCCACTTTAGGAAAGTTCTTCGTGACTCTCCTCATACTGATCGAGCCCTCTAAGAAGGCTTTCTAGGTGAATGCAATCTTGATTCCTCATTGCTATTGGAGATTGAAGGCTTCAATACCCTTCTCCCTTTGATGCCAATCTCCTCTTCGGCTTCTTCCTTTTAACTTCGGAGAGGGTCAAGGAAGCCCTCAGCCCGTAGAAACTTCTTCCTCTTCTACGATGTCTCCGAAGGCAATTTGATCTCTATGATTTGAATTTCTGAGGCCTCCTTCAAATGGTTGACCTCGGCCTGAACTCTCTTGACCTTCACTTGACCTCCTATAGAATTTTTAGAAGCCTCAGCTAGCGGAGATCGGCAACCTTGAGAGAAGAAACTAGTAATGCCCCCTACAAGATAGGAAGAAATTAAGTCAAAACTTTAAAAGTGCACCCTTCATTTAAATGAGTTCAGAAAATGGGTCACCATTAAAATAGGCGGTCTGAAAGACTCATCAATCCTCAAGCGTCCTCACATCCTGACATTTTCTAATAATATGCGGGAGATGCTGGCCTTCGATCAGGGACTAGATGACCTCCTAATCGACGAAGAAACTCGCTCGTTGTCGGAGCTTGTCATCCAAACTCTCAACCACCCTCCCAAATCTTTTTTCTGATGGCATCTTTTTCTTCTTCTTCTTCAACGACCTTGCACTGCTCGGAGGATGTGGTGGCGATGTCTCTCAGGGCGAGATCAGAGCTGATGCAAGCATGGCGAACTCAATAGATGGGTGCTGTCGAGATTAGTGCGGTAGGTCGGCTCATCGATGCAATCCTTCTTTGATGTTTTCTGACAGAGCATTCTTCTCTTAAGGCGACTTGAAATCCCTGTAGCAGCCACTCTCAAGAGTATCTTTGTAGAAGAAGAACAGAGTAGAAAGAGAAAGAAATCATCAAGGTAGGCCGAGGGTCACTGTTGTGATTAAGAGGACAAGACGAATGAATCAAAAGCGTATCTTCAGGAGCTTTGGTGATTGCGGGCTTGGAAGTTCTTCAACTTGTCGTCAAATCCCGATCCTTTTTCAAGCCACAATTGAGAATTGAGTAGCTTATTTCGTCATACGATGGAAGTACTAGTCTAGAAAGAATAGGAAACAAAAGAATTTTTTCTTTCGATTAAATGGAAAGAGGGGGCTCCTTAAAGCAATCCTCTTGCCGAACTGGGGAGACACATACCACCAGTCTTTGGTGATCGGATGGGGCACTTGAAAGTGAAGAAATTATGAATAGGAGATAAAAGTTCGGACAATCACCATGATGTACAAGAAGAGAAATTCCTATGATAAATCTAAAAGAGTTTGGTGCCCTGGGGTGAAGGAAAATGTCTAAAAAATTGAAACAAGTCAACTATAAAACGAATGTATCAACAGCCAACAAGTCCCGCCCGAAGGATTTTTGACGTAACAAGGCAAGTTCGGTCGAAAGGAGGAAAGAACTAGCTTGACCACTGGGGCCTAGGGAGTTTCAAGTTCACAGTTGGAAAAATTCCAAACTAGATCCTAAAATCATGAAAGGTCTTCCAGCCAAGTTTGCATGAAATCAGTATTCAGGGATGAAGAATGGCCGAGGTACTTCTATTCTACAGTCTCAGGGTCCTTATAAGGAGGTCCGTTAAGAGCTAAACGAGTCGAACTCCTAGAATCGATTGATCAGACTCTTTGAGGACATGAGGATCAAACTAAAGTCAAAAAAATTTCAAAAACATCAAAAAAAAATCTGAGACTCTCTCGAAAGAACTAGTGGGTAGGAGATGACAAAGGTATGGATAATCAAAAAAAAAAGATTTCAGGAACTGACCTAATCGATTGAAAAGACGCAAAAGGTGGCAAGATTGAATGGAAAGGCAGAGAATCCCCAGAAATCGAAGGAGTCAATGGCAAGATGCTGGAGCCTTGGAGCAAGAAGGGAAGAAGGATACCAAGATGAAAGAGAGGAGACCTGAGCAAGATGAACACCCTCAAGAAAGAAGAAGAGCTTAAATAGCTATGAGAGTCCCAAGATGGTTATGAGTGCAAGTCTTCACCGATCACTCAGGTCGATGCGTGTCCACTCATCATAGCGCATAAGAATGGCAACAGACAGAATCTTGTTATGCCATATCAAGGCAGACTTAAAATCAAAATTTCAAAAATTTGTCTTTTTCGGATCACTAGTATTTAAAAAGTTTAGTGCTAGCGTGGGAATAGAAAAAAGACTTCGGCATATTAATTCTTTACTCCTTTGTCAAACTTCGACTCTGAGTAGGGGACTTTTGTTGGGTGTAAACCCTTTTCTGCTAAAGTCAAATGGATGCCGAGCTTTCAGGTGATTCATCTAGCGAAGGCAGCTACAACCTGACTCTAGCCGGTGAAAGAATTTATGCTCAGGATTGAAACTACAGACCTCCAATTTGAATTTATCGATCGATCTTCTTCACTTGCATTCTAGCTCCTTTGGGTGCCCAGAACCTATAGGGGATTGGTAAGATTTTCACTCCGAAGAACTTGAATAGTAAATGACAAACCTTCGGGCAAGCTTGAGTAACAAAATCTAATTATGGCTTGATTGGCCACCTTAGCCTAGCGCTCCTTTAAATCTCTCCCCAGCAAAAAGCCAAATCCAAGCTGTTTGGTATTGGACCAACATCGATCAACGGAACTCCCCTCTAGATGAACTCCCCACAATATAACTAAGAGTAGCAAGACTTCAGAATTCCTACATTCAAACCTGAACATGTAGGCAAAGACCTCGTCTCCTTTTATCGCCTCAAATGGTCTCGAAGGCAGCCGAGATTCGAAGGATACTAATTAGACCTCTCAAGCAGACCCTTCTGCTCCTTTTAGGCAAATTTCTCCCTAGCCGACGTCCTCCCCATTGATCTCCCCGCACCAGCTGATTCTTTTTCCATCAAACCCATCCAATCTGAATTCTTCATTAGCTAGGAGGGGACTCCCATTGATTATGTATTTGCTTCTTCAGTGGTCCACCCTTTCCAATGATTCCTCCAATAATGATATATTTTCTGAGTTCTTCTCCTTCAGCCAGAACTTCTCCTTCCAACAGAAACTACTTTCCAGATTCTTCTCTAGCAAACTATCCTTCAAAAGATTTCTTTAGTCGGCAGACTTCCGAAATCCCTTCCAGCACCAAACTTTTCTATAGTGCACCAGAAAGGGTCTCCTCGCCTATGTGAACCTGGTTTTATACAAGCCATGGTATCAACTCAACAGACAGACTACCTTAGGAGAGTTTGAAAACTACTCCTCTAGAACTAATATAAACCTAAAGTTCTTCACCAACTAACTAACATCACATCTCGAATTTCAACTATTCTAAACCCAACAAACTGGCACGTCACGATAATAGACACTAACTCTCCCTAACAAACTCCGATGTGACCTTTAAAGTAGTCCACTACTAGATGGTTACGACTGTCGCTCTCAGTTTGTTACAAGCTTTGCCTATAAAAGAACCCTCCATATATGTTCTCTCTCTAGACCTCCTTCTCGTTCCCCAAGCTTTGCTTACTTTTTTTTCTGAGGCACATCCATTTTTATTAGCAGAAGAGCTAACTGATCATCAGAGGTTCCTATCGAAGCACCACCCCCGACTCTAGTTAGGAACTTGCCTTGCAGGTTTTTTGATAGGACCTCATCTTCTCCCAGCTCAGCTGATTCCGGCATCACCAGATCCTGGCACCAACATGTATCATAAATATTGAAGCTTCTTGCTTGGGTTCCCGTTTTTTTCTTTCTATGTTCACTCCATAAAATCTTTCGAAAAACTAAAGTCAAAAACATCCCATTAGGCATAGCTTCGGCTTTCTCCAAAGTACATCTTCTTGCATTCTTTTAAAATAACAGCCAATAGGTTAAATTTTCTTTCGCTTATCATGTGATACATGGTAGCATATTGTTCTTACATGGTAGCAAATAATCCCATTCTCAGTTATGAAATCGAAACTTCTAATCGAGGAGTGCAGGATTCTAGTAGTTATGTCATGGAGCGAGTCTATGTTCCGTAGATAAAATCCTAGGCAAAATTTTTTTCAAAGTGGCATTACATCAATCCCTTCCAAATAAAAGATCTTACCCACTAGCTTTATCATCTAAATACTTAGCTTCCTTCAGTTGGGTGCTATAAGCAAACTTCTAATATTATCTCAATCAAATTGAATTTTAACCTTTTTCACATTCGTCTCTAAGAGAATGTGCTTTGACACTCAGGCATTTCTATAGAACTCCCATAAAAGATTAGGGTAACGGGCAAATCCAAAGTGCATAAATACTCCCACCACTAATAAATTTTATGTATCCACCAAATTTCAAAACTCTCTTTTTTTTGAATAAACCAAAATCTACCTTTCTTTCTAGTGGTGTGGCCCTAGAAGAAAAAGGAACAGTCTTTTCTTGCATGGAAAAGGGTGGAGATGGTGGAGGCAACCGAAGAGGCTGCCGGAGGAGGAGGCAGTAGACTAAGACGCTTAGGGTCGATGGTCTTGATGAAGGCTTGGTCTGCCGTTCTTCTCATGAATCCCTCTTCTTGGTGGAGTAAATGGGCCAGGGTGGCTTCAGCCATGGAGGCATTGCTTTACTTGGGTGCCTAGTCCACACCCTCCTCTGATTCTGTAGTGGATTAAGGGTTCTAAAGATATGAAAACAGGGTTTCTTAAGGTTTAGCTGTAGGTCAGCGCTAGACAAATAGAAAAGGTCCAAGCAATAATCCATTAAAATAGGATTCCTAACAATTGAGTTGACTCAAACTTAGTTTGAGTCAGCTCAGTGATGGATCGACTAGGTTTTTCATGAAGGAAATGAGTTAGACAGCTCAATCCGGCACAATATGAGCTACCTAAGTTCCAAGACCAAGAATGATGTAATTTAAACATGCCTTTCTTAATGAATTAAAACATGAATAATTCAAGAAAATCCATCATACTAGAAGCAGTCATTTCAACATAAAATGCATATTCAATAATGATAAGTGGTAAAAATATACTAATAAAAGTATTAAATTATAAAATAAATTAATCTATTTCTTTAGAAAATGATACTTCTATTAATCTTATGCAGGAAAGTGTTAGATATATGTGCCCTATAAGCTAGAATTGGCTGACACTTGTAATACACTTCTAGGGGCAAAATTATAATTTTGACTAAAATCAAGAAAATGGATTATTTTCTATGACATTTGTGCATTTAGTGTCTATGATACATCCTTTGAGTTAATGGTAATGATAATTCATATTTTCAAGAGTTGAAAATTTAAGAATAAATATCATTAATTAACATAAAAGGCTCCGACCATAGGATCATCAATGAGGATGGGATTGATCGAAGGTTGGTGTAGCAATGCCTTTCTCTTTAGTAGATGAGTCTGAGTCTACGGTGTGGAGACACCAAAGCGAGATATAGGTACTCTTAGAGAAGAGGGCTGAGCGTGACACCTCGAGTAGTCATTAGGAAGTCTACATTCTCGTCAATGACTGACTCGATGCTGCAATGTTGTTCTGTTCTTTGACCTGAGATGCATCGGCAGTTCAACTGGGGTGTTATAGTTTGAACTACATACTCTGTATCTCCCTAAGCCATATGAACACCTGAGTGTATGTTGGCTATAGCATGTTCATTTTTGTAGGAATTGGATTGCATCAAGATGAATCTATCCGACCTCGTGGGAGAGGAGCGCCCTATATGTCATGAGAATCAAGTCAGAACCCATGGCCATGGAGAGTGAAATAATAGAAAAGTTCTACTAAGTTTTTACATCGATTGAAATCAAATGATTACATCATATGACAGAGACTAGGGTTTGACGAGTCACCTAACCCGTAATCTGAGGCTCAAGAATGAAGAACTAATCACACAGGTAGCTACACCCAAGAGTTCGCATTCAGCTCTGATGGTTGCCACCATATACTGCTAGTGTCACTGGTGGATTTGGGAGCAATTAAAATGATTTAGATGATCGATCATTCTAGCTGTTCGATATCGAAAGTTCTGATCCATCGAAAGGAGTTTGATATGTCATGAATAGAGATCATGAATTATCCCATTACCATACAGAACTAAACCTAACTGGTCCACAAAAAGGGGTTTGAATCTGGTGATCATCAATTGAACTAATTCCAGTTCAATTGATCTAAATGAGAATTCATTAGGTTAAGAAAATCTGCTAGCACTCAATTGAACCTAACTTCTTCTTTTAAACCATATCAACAAAATAAGTTGTCCTGACTGAGCAAAGGATTTATGCTCGAAATCAGAGGCCTCACTAGTATGAGCTACGTAGCTTGTCCAAGTCAGAAAAAGAGGTTGTCTTATTTGTAAGAACATATATGCCATTTTGGTTCACGCTATGCATTTTCTGTCTTTGATCTTTGGTCAAAAGTTGACCTTCTGACGATCAAATGTTGACATTGAACTCAACCTTTGAATTTGTGAACGTGTCAATGACCTATTGGAGGAGCTGATGGGTTGTCCTCCTGCCAGAACCTGGCAAGGAGGAAGGGCGCACTGCCACTTGGGGCGTGTAGCCCAAGTAGTGGAGGCGCACTAGGAAGTCCCTTGTTGGACGGGACTCCACTCCCTTTTGGATTCGATGCAAGATTTCTCTAAGAACTACAAGTTTGACTGTCTTAGGCGCCACTCTAAGAAGGAATCTCCAAGGGACCTACTAATTCCCACATCAGCTTTATGACTATGATAAGTTAGTTTTAAATGAGATCTAGAATCAATTCTCACCTCTAAGAAAAGATTAAGTCTGAGGTCTTCCACAATTGTAGATTGTGCAGGCTCTTTTCGGGGTTGATGTTCTCAACTGGATATAGTTGCTGCATTGCACGAGAAGAAATCAACCATAGTCTATTAGGCAATATGGATGCTATGGGCTGGAGGATGAGTTAAGCTTAAATATTTCGATACGGTGAGATGAGAACTATTAGGAATCCAGTCTGTGCAAATGGTGGGTCTGACTTAAACTAAGGAAGTGGAATCAATATTTTGGATATAAGGTTGAGATTTAATGAATTAGAGACCCGAAGTTTGGATGCACATGATTAGTAGAATAACATTGAACAAGAGTTGTTCACCTCATTGGCTAAAACCCAGTCACCAATAAGTGTTAAGGTGAGAGTGATAGTTAGTTGGTGAGACACGCACACCGCACATAAATCATTAATCATGAAGATTTTTGCATCTCTACAGAGGGAGTGTAGAGATCTGAGAAAATAGTGAAACTAATTTTATTTAAAAATAAAATTTATTAAATAAATTGGTCAATAGTCATTAATTACAGTCATATAACTACGAATCTTTGACTCTCTAAAGGAAAATGATAGCATCCAATCCAATTACACTATCTTGGACACACATAGACTGAACGCAAAACCGCAATTATAAAGATTGGCATCAGGAACTATAAAAATTAATTTTGGGTTTTGAGAAGTTAAATCCATGTATTGGACAAGGACCCTTGCCTTTACCATTATAACAGCCTCATGCCAATTCCATTGAACAGAGAGCAATCTCTGAAAAAATGGATAGATGAGGATAATAAGAGCTAGATATTACATGTATGGAACTCGATGTCATGACGACTCCAGCGCTCAACATAGAAGATATCATGACTGCTATGCCAAATGTAATAGGGGACGATCACCTAAAAGAGATGTTTGGTGAATAGAGTCGGTGCAGACCAAAGTATAAGTCACAAAATGACTATATATTAATGACTAAATGTGTAAATTGGCAGTAGTCCAAGATCACGTGTCTGTGATGATCAAGGCAATGAACCAGAGCTTCGAGAAGACATCGATGTGAAGTTAGAGCTATGGGATTCTGCAGGAATGATAATTAGATATCTTGCAATCTTGCTGAAATAAATATGGGCAATTCATCAATGAAATTACACATGCAAATAAACTTCAAAAATATTCCTTTCGGCTTTCGAATATAAATGAACATCAGACTGGATCATAACCACTAACACGTAGAGGCTTTCTCTATAGCAAATGTAAATAAAAGGTTCTAAGAGCTCAGTTCTTGCGATGGAATGGACTTCTTACCAAAAGAAGTCTTCTGAAAATTGACAAAAAAAAAGTCATGCACAAAAGCAAATGGCAAAAGATAGGAAAGAGCAAAGAAGAAGAAAGAAGACATGAGCCGAAGATGAAAGCCACTGTCAAAGAAAGTGTTTTCCATGCAACAGCGATGACACTCAGCGGAACTGCCACTACTTACCTAGCCCCCTGAAGACAAAAGGAAGTCCTTCTAGAGGTATGCTCATTATTGAGTCCTAAACTTACAATTTACTATACACTGCACTTCACAAGTTCGTGGTGCTTTGATACTGAATTTACTGCTAATACATAATGATGCACTTCCAAGCAGGGTCTTGAGGATAGCGGGAGTTGAGGGAATGGAGACTGTCCTATGTGTAATAATGAGAGTGCACAGAATTGCTACAGTGGCGGTGGGAACGTATCTTCAATTACCCATCTAGTTTAGACTTAGTATTCATTGAAAGACCGTTATATGTGCTGCAGACTAGCAGCTTGAATTTGATTATCTGTTTCAAATAGCTTAGCACTAAAAGGCTATGTGAAGTTAACCTTTTTTAGGACCAAGACTATATATCAATTTTTGAAAGTAAATAAAATTGCAGAACATGTTTGTCTTCCTTATTAACCGGTCTTTATCAGGCTACATATTGATGTAATCTGTATCTAACTATCTGAGATGCAAAAACGTGATGCAAAATAACCTAAGGATAGTATCACCAAACGATAGGAAATCATCGAATATGGCACCTAAGATGTAGGAAAAGTTCATATAGATCCAGCAAGAAGGATCAACAAATTGGAGGAAAATGGGCTAATTAGAGTCGCATTGAATTCCAGTCCATATCCAACTTGTGAATCTTGTAACCCTCACGGCAACATGAACTAAACATCCACTGCTTTTGTAGGACATGGGAGGGCCACAGAATCTCTGCCCACGTACAATACCACTCGATAGTAGATGTGGCACCATTTGATGTACCGACTAGAGGCAATTTTATAATACTTCATTAATTTTAAACTGATGATACTACTAGGTATGGGTATGTGTATCTTATGAGACAAAGTCTGAAGTTTTGAAAAGTAATCAAAAAGAAATTCAGACATGAAGATAATGAAAAATAAATTAAGAAAATCCATCTAAGATTCTTCTACGAATCAATCGAGGAGAGTGAATACCTTAAGCCGAAAAATTCTTAGACTAGTTTAAGAAAAAAAATAGGCATTGTATCTTAAAGAACTCCACCAGGACACCTTAACGTCAATGAGTTTTCAGAACGGAGAAAATCGAGCACTCTATTGGATATGGTCGCGAATCCATTGATGAGCTATAACAAAGACCGCCTTCCTAAACTCCATTTATTGGGAACATTCAATATCATATGTGATAACATTCAATTTATCTTAAATTGAATGAGAGTTCCCTCTAAAATCGTTCCTACACCAAACAAACAACCGTATGAGATATCGGCACGGTAAGAAACCAAGTCTAAAGTCATCTCAGAATATTAGTTCATCCGATGCACTAGGTTAAACACCAATCGTATTGATTGTTTAACCCCTAGAATGATTCTTAATCATTGATCAACCATCCGATCAGATCGTAAGCTCTAATGTGTGTGACCTCATAGGTCCGAACCTAAGTCGGTAGCATAAGAATAAATTTTTATACCAATCAAAGTGACCATCTAGCAATGATACCCGACGATCGGATAGGTCGAAGGTGTAGAACACCATCCTTAGAACCCATGTGGATATAGTTTCCATATAATTCATCCCCTTGACCACAATGCTCATTGAACACCTCAGAGTTCAACTATCAATTTTGATCAGGTTGTCCACATTGTATTTCAAAATATCAAATCCATCTGATGGATTACCTTGGTAAAGGTTTTGCTATATTGAAATACAGTGATACATTCTTCTCTAACTCTTGGAGTGGTCAATTCCATCTTGATCACACTCCGACTTCGCAAGTACTTGACTATGCCCAGAAGCCTTCCATTGCTGAATTAGAAATTCAGTTAGTCCAGTACCAAAGCATAGTGAGTTGCTTGCAAGTCACTGAGGTGATCTTAGGTCTAAGGGATACTTATATCTATATCCCATCAGAGACATTTTTGATAGTAGAATGCTCTGGAGTTGGTCACATTCAATGACGATGTATCCATACATCTCACATGTATGCCATACTAGTGTTTTCATACTCCTTGATTAAGAGGATAACCAACCTATATGGCATATAGCGATCTATGCTCGATAGATACTGTTGTCCTAATTAACAGCCTATCAGTTAGTCGTGAACAAATTTAAGGACTAATTGATAAATCCTCTCTTTATCGAAACTAAATAGTCCTAAGAATTTCATCACAACAATGGAGTTCATTAAAAGATGTAAACTTATGATGAAAAAAATATCAAAATATTTTTATTAATTAATAAATTAATTATAATTATAAAATAGTTCAAGCATCAATAGATTGACGATTGGCTTTGGAACATAATTCACAACAACCCCTACCTAGGATTGACCAACTGGTGGATGCAACCTCAAGCCATGAGCTCCTCACCTTCATGGATGCCTTTTCTGGCTATAACTAAATCTGGATGGCATCAGAGGATGAGAAGAAGACTACTTTTATTATTGACCATGGTCTTTACTATTATAAGGTTATGCCTTTTGGACTCAAAAATATAGGGGCAACATACCAGCACTTGATCAATAAAATCTTCAAGAAGCAGATCGACTGCAACATGAAAGTATATATAGATGGCATGCTTGTCAAGAGTCGAGCTTCAGTAAATCATATTGCCGACCTTGAAGAGATCTTTAATGCCCTCAAGAGATATAAGATAAAGTTGAACCCAACCAAGTGCATCTTCGGTGTAACTTTGAAAAAGTTCTTGGGATTCATGGTGTCGAAGCACAAAATCAAAATAAATTCGAGAAAGATTCAAGCCATTCAAGAGATGACTACTCCAAAATCAATCAAATGAGTTCAATGCCTGATCAAAAAGGTGGCAGCCCTGAACTGCTTCATCTCGAGGTCGGTCGAGCAATGCATGCCTTTCTTTTAGGTCTTAAAGCAACCAAAGAACTTCTACTGCACCACCGAATGTCAATAAGCCTTTAAAGAGCTCGAGGACTACCTCTATTCACCTCCTATATTAGCAAAGCCCAAATCCAGAGAGAAATTATTTTTGTACCTGATGGTCTCCCTAGTAGCTCTTACGGTAGTTCTAGTCAAAGAGGAGGCAAAAGTATAGTGGCCAATCTACTACATGAGCCAAGTCTTGAGGGACACCGAGACCAGGTATACTAAGTTAGAAAAACTAACTTATGCTTTATTGATTGCAGCTCGAAGGCTTTGACCTTATTTTCAAGGGTACACCATAACTCTCCTCACTGATCAACCTCATCGAGCAGATGCCTTCGAAAGAATCACAAAATGGGCAATCGAGCTTACAGAATTTGACATCAACAACCGACCTCGACCGTCGATCAAAGCTCAAGTATTGATGGATTTTATAGTTGAATGTACCATTATGGATGAAGCTAAGCCTAAATAGAATGAAATCGGCATTCCATGGCTGCAGCTGAGCTCCTCTGAAGAAAGAGATGACCTTCCTGAAGGTTTTTGAGCCCTATATGTAGACGGCTCATCTAATACTTTCGATGCAAATGCATGGCTGATCTTGGTGAACCTAGAGAGGATCATCATTGAATACGCGCTATGCTTTGAATTCCCTACAACTAATAATGAGGCCGAATATGAAGCTTTGATCGCTAGATCAAAAATAGCTAAAAAGTTAGAAGCAGATCGGCTCCAAGTCTACAGTAATTTTCAACTAGTGGTCGGACACGTTCGCAGTAGTTATGAAGCTCGAAAGAAAAGAATGATAAAATACCTTGAGAAAGTGAGGAACTTGACTCTGACCTTCAATAGTTTTAGCATCCAACAAATTTTGAGGGTAGAAAATATCAGAGCCAATCTTTCCTCTAAGTTGGCCACTTTAGCCCCAGCCGAACTATCCAAGAAAGTATTTTTTAAAGTTCTGAAATGCCCAAGTTTGGAGGAGTCATAGTCCGTTATGCAAGTCAAGCATGAGTCGAGCTGGATCGACCCACTAGTTGCTTACCTCAAGGATGGAGCTCTTCCTTATGATCTGAAAGAAGCTCGAAAACTCAAAAATCAAGCCTCCCGGTATATTCTACATGAAGGCAAGCTGTATAAATGGTCATATTTTCTATCGCTCTTGAGATGTCTTCGATCTTCAGAAGCCAACTCTTCATTATGGAAAGTGCATAAAGGAATCTGTGAATGTCATATAGGGGCCAGATCCTTATCACATAGACTACTTTGGTAGAATTACTATTGGCCGACCTTATACCATGATTCTATAGAGTATGTCAAAAAAATGAGCGCTGTTAGAGAAATGCAAACATTCAAAGGCAGCCGGCCTTCGAACTTACACCCCTAAGTGCCCTGTGGCCGTTCGCTCAATGGGGAATGGACACTCGGACCTTTTTTCATGACAGCTGGACAGCGTAAGTTCCTCTTGATGGCAATAGATTATTTTACAAAGTAGGTCGAGACTGAATCCCTAGCGAAAATCACTGAAGCAAAAGTACAGAACTTCATTTAGAAGTCGATTGTTTGTAGATTTGGCTTACCTCAGACCCTCATAATAGATAATAAGTGATAGTTTATTGGAGCAAAATTTGCCAAATTTTGTGAAGATTTAAACATCTCCTACCATTTTACATTAGTAGCCCATCCACAAGCAAACAACGAAACTGAAGTGACTAATAGAACTCTATTGTAAGGCATCAAAGCAAGACTCGAAAGTGCAAAGAGGACTTGGATGGACGAACTCTATCATGTGCTCTGGGCATATCGAACTACCCAAAGACTACCAATTGGGGAGACCCCATTTGCCTTAGATTTCAGAACAGAAGTGGTCATCCCAATAGGACTTAAACTTTCATCAGCACGAGTCATGGCATTCAATGAGCAGCACAACTCATAGGACCTTAAGACTAACCTTGACTTGTTGGAGGAAAAATAGAAAAGAGCTCAAGTTTGGATGGCAGCCTATAAGCAAAAACTAGCTCGCTACTACAACTCTAAAGTCAAAGGCAAAATATTCAAAGTGGGGGACTTGGTACTTTGACGAGCGGCTATTTCAAAACCTCAGGATCAAGAAAAGCTTGCTTCAAATTGGAAAGGCCCATATAGAGTAGAGGAGGTCGTCTGATTCAGAACCTATCGTCTGAAGGAGATTGGAGGAGCAACATTTCTGCAACCTTGGAATTTAGAAAATCTAAGAATGTACTACCAATAATTTGCCCTCAATAAAGCTCCTCTATTTTCTGTCATGCGATGACAGAAAATAACTCTCCAAAATAATCAAAAGTAGCCATGTTAGGAATAGGAGGAGGACCTCATCCTAATATGAGCAAAGTTGAAGATCTCTTTAATTTAAGAAGAGATGAGGAGAGAGGCCCTGACAACGTTCCTAATGCCCCCCTACAGCCATGTTAGGAACAAGAGGATGACCTCATCCTAATGTAAGCAAAGTCAAAGGTCTCGTTAATTTAAGATGAGATGAGGGGAGAGGTCCTGACAATGGCCCTAATGTGTCCCTGCAGCCATATTAGGAACAAGAAGGAGGACCTCATCCTAACATGAGCAAAGCTGAAAGGTCTCATTAATCTAAGACGAGTTGAAGGAAGAGGTCCTAATAATAGCCCTAATGTGCCCCTATAGTCATGTTAGGAACAGGAGGAGGACCTCATCCTAACATGAGCAAAGTCGAAGGCCTCAATTAATTTTAAGATGAGATGAGGAGGAGAGGCCCTGACAATGGCCCTAATGTGCCCCATATAGCCATGTTAGAAATAGGAAGGAGGACCTCATCCTAACATAAGTAAAAGTCGAAGGTCTCGTTAATTTAAGATGAGATGAGGGGAGAGGCCTTGACAATGGCCCTAATGTGCCCCTACAGCCATGTTAGAAATAGGAGGAGCCTCATCCTAAGAGAAGCAAAGTCGAAGAACTCATTAATTTAAGATGAGATGAGGGGAGAGACCCTGACAATGGCTCTAATGTGCCCCTATAACCATGTTAGGAACAGGAGGAGGATCTCATCCTAACATGAGCAAAGTCGAAGGCCTCGTTAATTTAATACGAGATGAGGAGAGAGGTCATAACAATAGTCCTAATGTGCCCCTACAGCCATGTTAGGAATAGGAGGAGGACATCATCCTAAGATGAGCCAAGTCGAAGGCCTCGTCAATTTAAGACGAGATGAAGGGAGAGGCCCTAACAATGGCCCACAGGCCACATCGAGAATAGAAGAAAAATTTCATCCTAACATGAACATCAGCTAGGACCTCATTGACCAAAAATGAGAGGAAAGAAGAAACCCTACCGACAACCCTTACATATGTCCTTTCTGCGAGGACCTGACTACGTCAAATATGAAAAGTGGAACTCTATCTCGATTTACAAAAGAGACCCTAACTCAGCATCCACAACAAGCATCTCATTAGAAGATAATGCAAAAAAAAATGGGGGTGAAGAAAGTAAAGCCATGAGCAAGTTTTGAATTCGTGTGAAACGAGAGCAACAAGAGAGGTACCATCTTATTACAAAAATAAGTTTGTTACATACAAAACATGGGTTGGCAAGACTGATTACACCAAAAAAAAGAATAGAAAAAAAGGCCGTCGAAATCCTAAGAAGGGTCAGACTCCTCAGACTTCGGACTGGTGGCTATCACCAAAGATACTTTTAGATGGTCGACCTCCTCCTCGAGCTTCCTCCGCTTCATCATATTATCATGGAACATCCTATCGGTTTGGTGGTAGTTCTCCTCTGACTCTATTAGCCTCCTCCTCAAGACCTCAGACTTGGCCTCCGCATTCTTGGTAGCTTGACACTCATAAGTCAACTCGAGCTTCAACCGTTGCACCTCAGTCTTTTTCACATCGATCGACTCCTGGAGTTCACCAATGGTCCTCCTCAAGGAGGCAATCTCTTCAGCCTCCCTGCTCATACCAGCATGGAAGCCATCATCAAGCAGCCATGGAGCCAAGCTACTTCATTGTTGGAGGCACAAAGTTTTTTTTCTAGCTTGGCCATCCTATCACTCCAGCCTAGTCAGTAAGTCTCATATGTGAGCTCAGCATCATGTAGCTACTTTTGAAGAGCGGAGAACCTCGTCAACCAGTCCCACTTGATTCGTGCCTTATCGGAGGACCATGGCAAGCTTCCCTCTAGAAGTTTGATGTTCTCTCTCGCCGTCTTGAGATCGACTTTGAGAGAGCTGATCTTCATCATTAGTGCCTAGGATTTATCACTAGCATTTCTCTTGAGCTTGGCAATTTTCTTCTCGAAACTATCTTTTGGGATGCTAAAGCTCGTCCTTCATGTGTAAACTTCGGAGGTGAGTGACTTCTTTGGTCGCCTTCGAAGCATTCTTTCGAGAAGCTCGAAGGTCGTCCTCCATCTTCTTCAACTTCCTCTTCAGGTGATGAACCTCCTTCTTTAAACCCTTGATTAGGGGTTTTAGAGGAATGCCTTAAGGCAGTGGCTCGGTGTCATTTGGAGGTGATTGGCTTCGATTGCGATTGTCGAAAGGGTACTAAACGACATTCACCACGGCACAAGTATAAAAGAAGGAAAGTTCATTTTCATTTCTTAAAATATTTGGGTACTCCAAAAAATAAAGGTACAAATAATCAAAGATTTTCAACCTCAATCGGTGCAAGGGTAGGCGAGGTCGGTACATCCTTTGTAGCTTCAAGCTTAGGAATGGACTCACGAGCTTTGGCTGTAAGTTCAGGAACACCTAGGGTGGGTTCGGTGGCAGGAGATGCAGCACCGATGTTGGAGGGACTAGCTTCACCGTCGGGTTTGTCTGTCAGAAAGTCAAGGTCCACTTTAGGAAAGTTCTTCGTGACTCTCCTCATACTGATCTCGAGCCCCTCTAAGAAGGCTTTCTAGGTGAATGCAATCTTGATGTCCTCCATTGCTTTGGAGGACTTGAAGGCTTCAATAGCCCTCTCCCTCTTGATGCCAATCTCCTCTTCGGCCTTCTTCCTTTTAACTTCGGAGAGGGTCAAGGAAGCCCTCAGCCCCGTAGAAACTTCTTCCTCTTTCTACGATGTCTCCCGAAGGCATTTGATCTCTATGATTTGAATTTCTGAGGCCTCCTTCAAATGGTTGACCTCGGCCTGAACTCTCTTGACCTTCACTTGAACCTCCTATAGAATTTTAGAAGCCTCAGCCTAGCGGAGATCGGCAACCTTCGAGAGAAGAAACTAGTAATGCCCCAGCTACAAGATAGGAAGAAATTAAGTCAAAACTTTAAAAGTGCACCCTTCATTTAAATGAGTTCAGAAGAATGGGTCACCTTAAAATAGGCGGTGAAAGACTCATCAAATCTCTCAGCGTCCTCCATCCTGACCATTTTCTTAATAATATGCGGGAGGATGCTGCCCTTCATCAGGGACTAGATGACCTCCTAATCGACTAAGAAAACTCGCTCCTGATCGGAGCCTTTGTCACTCAAACTCTCAACCACCCTCCTCATCTTTTTTCTGATGGCATCCTTTTTCTTCTTCTTCTTCTCAACGACCTTGCACTGCTCGGGAGGTGTGGTGGCGATGTCCTCTCAGGGCGAGATCAGAGCTGATGCAAGCATGTCGAACTCATAGATGGGTGCTGTCGAGATTAGTGCGGTCAGAGTCGGCTCATCGATGCAATCCTTCTTTGATGTTTTTTTGACAGAGCCATTCTTCCTCTTAAGGGACTTGATCCCTGTAGTCAAGCAATTCCGCTCCTCAAGAGTCATCTTTGTAGAAGAAGAAACCAGAGTCAGGAAAAGAAAGAAGACCATTCATAATTGGTAGGCCGCGGAGGGCTACCTGTTGGATTAAGAGGACCAAGATCGAAGTTGAACAAGGTCTGATCCTTCAGGAGCTTGGTGATTGCAGGGGCTTGGAAGTTCTTCAACTTGTCGGTCAAATCCCGATCCTCTTTTTCAAGCCCAGGAGCTCGACGAATTGAGTCCCTTATTTCCTCCTACGATGGAAGTCCTAGTTCTAGGAAAGAATAGGAAACAAAAAAGAATTTTTTCTTTCGATTATGAATGGAAGAGGGGGCTCCTTAAGCAATCCCCTCTTGCCGAACTGGGGAGACACATACCACCAGTCTTTGGTGATCGGATGGCATTTGAAAGTGAAGAAATTATGAAATAGGGAGATAAAAGGTCGGACATCAACCATGATGTACAAGAAGAGAAATTCTATGATAAATCTAAAAGAGTTTGGTGCCCTGGCGGTGAAGGAAATGTCTAAAAATTGGAACAAGTCAACTATAAAAGAATGTATCAACAGCCAAAGTCCCGCCCGAAGGATTTTGACGTACAAGCAAGTTCGGTCGGAAGGAGGAAAGCTAGCTTGACCACTGGGGCTAGGGAGTTCAAGTTCACAGTTGGAGAAAATTCCAAACTAGATCCTAATCAATGAAAGGTCTTCCAGCCAAAGTTTGCATGAAATAGTATCAGGGATGAAGAATGGCCGAGGTACTTCTACAGTCTCAGGGTCCTTATAAGGAAGGTCCGTTAGAGCTAAACGAGTCGAACTCCTAGAATCGATTGATCAAGACTCTTTGGAGGACATGAGGATCAAACTAAAGTCAAAAAAATCTTCAAAAAATCAAAAAAAAAAATCTGAGACTCTCTCGAAGAAACTAAGTGGGTAGAGATGACAAAAGGTATGGATAATCAAAAAAAAAGATTCAGGAACTGACCTAAATCGATTGAAAAGAGCAAAAAGGTGGCAAGATTGATGGAAAGCAGAGAATCCCCAAGAATCGAAGGAGTCAATGGAAGATGCTGGAGCCTTGGAGCAAGAAGGAAGAAGGATACCAGATGAAAAGAGAGGAGACCTGAGCAAGATGAAACCCTCAAGAAAGAAGAAGAGCTTAAATAGCTATGAGAGTCCAAGATGGTTATGAGTGCAAGTCTTCACCGATCAACCTCAGGTCGATGCGTGTCCCACTCATCATAGCGATAGAATGGCAACAGACAGAATCTTTGTTATGCCATATCCAAGGCAGCACTTCATCAAAAATTTCAAAAATTTGTCTTTTCGGATCACCTAGTATTTAAAAAGTTTCAGTGCTAGCGTGGGAATAGAAAAAAGACTTCGGCACTCATAATTCTTTACTCCCTTTGTTCAAACTTCGAACTCGTGAGTAGGGGACTTTTGTTGGGTGTAAACCCTTTTCTTGCTAAAGTCCAATGGGATGCCGAGCTTTCAGGTGACTTCATCTAGCGAAGGCAGCTACACCTGACTCTAGCCGGTGAAGAATTTATGCTCAGGCATTGAAACTACAGACCTCCAATTTGAATTTATCGATCGATCTTCTTCACTTGCATTTCTAGCTCCTTTGGGTGTCCCCAGAACCTATAGGGCATTGTAGATTTCACTCGAACGAACTTGAATAGTAATGACAACCTTCGGGCAGCTGAGTAACAAATCTAATTATGGCTTGATTTGGCCGACCTTAGCGCTCTTTAAATCTCTCCCCAGCAAAAAGCCATCCAAGCTGTTTGGTATTGGACCAACATCGGATCAACGGAACTCCCCTCTAGATGAACTCCCACAATATACTAAGAGTAGCAGACTTCAGAATTCCTACATCAAAAACTCTGAACATGTAGGCAAAAGAACCTCGTCTCCTTTATATCAGCCTCCAAATGGTCTCGAAGGCAGCCGAGCTTCGAAGGAATAACTAAATAGACCCTCTCCAAGCAGATCCCCTTCTGCTCCTTTTAGGCAAATTTCTCCTAGCCGACGTCCTCCCCATTGATCTCCTCCGACACCAGCTGATTCTTTTTCCATCAACCCCCATCCATCTGAACTTCTTACATTAGCTAGGAGGGGACCCATTGATATGTATTTGCTTCTTCAGTGGTCCACCTTCCATGATTCTCCAATATGATTATTTTCTGAGTTCTTCTCCTTCAGCCAGACTTCTCCTTCCAACAGAACTACTTTCAGATTCTTCTCTAGCAAACTTCCTTCAAAGATTTCTTTAGTCGCAGAGCTTCCGAATCCCTTCCAGCCAAACTTTCTATAGTTGCCCAGAAGGGTCTCCTCGCCTATGTGAACCTGGTTTTATACACAGCATGGATCAACTCACAGACAGACTACCTTAGGAGAGTTTGAACTCCTCTAGAACTAATATAACCTAAAGTTCTTCACCAACTAACATCTACATCTTCGAATTTCAACTATTAAATCCCAACAAACTGGCACGTCACGATAATAGACACTACTCTCCCTAACAAACTCCATGTGACCTTAAGTAGTCCACTACTAGATGGTTACGACTGTCGCTCTCAGTTTGTTACAAGCTTTGCCTATAAAAGAAACCCTCCATATATGTTTCTCTCTAGAGCTCTCTTCTCGTTCCCCAAGCTTTGTTACTTTCTTTTCTGAGCACTCCATTTTTATTAGCTAGAAGAGCTAACTTGATCATCAGAGGGTCCTATCGAAGCCACCACCCCCGACTCTAGTTAGGACTTGCCTTGCAGGTTTTTGATAGCGACCTCATCTTCTCCAGCTCCAGCTCGATTCCGGCATCAACCAGATTCTGCACCAACATGTATCATAATATTGAAGCTTCTTGCTTGGTTCTCCTTCTATGTTCACTCCATAATCTTTGAAAACTAAAGTCAAAAACATCCCATAGGGCATAGCTGGCTTTCTCCAAAGAGCATCTTCTTGCATTACTTTTAAAATAACAGCCAATAGGTTAAATTTTTCTTTCCTTATCATGTGATACATGGTAGCAATATTGTTCTTACATGGTAGCAATATCATTCTCAGTTATGAAATCGAACCTTCTAATCCGAAGGAGGAGGATTCTAGTAGTTATGTCATGGAGGAGTCTATGTTCCGTAGATAAATCCCTAGCAAAATTTTTTTCAAAGTGCATTACATCATCCCTTCCAAATAAAAGTCTTAACCCACTAGCTTTATCATCTAATCTTTTAGCTCCTTCAGTGGGTGCTATAAGCAAAACTTCTAATATTTCCTCAATCAAATTGATTTTAACCTTTTTCACTTTCGTCTCTAAGGAATGTGCTTTGACCTCAGCATTTCTATAGAACTCCCATAAAAGATTAGGGTAACGGGCAAATCCAAAGTGCATAAATACTCCCACCCTTAAAATTTTATGTAATCACTAATTTCAAAACTCTCTTTTTTTGAATAAACCAAAATCTACCTTTCTTTTAGTGGTGATGGCCCTAGAAGAAAAAGGAACAGTCTTTTCTTGCATGGAAGAGGGTGGAGATGGTGGAGGCACCGAAGAGGCTGCCGGAGGAGGAGCAGTAGACTAAGACGACTTAGGGCGATGGTCTTGATGAAGCTTGGTCTGCCGTTCTTCTCCATGAATCCCTCTTCTTGGTGGTAGTAATGGGCAGGGTGCTTCAGCCATGGAGCAATTGCTTACTTGGGTGCCATAGATCCAAAACCCTCCTTGATTTGTAGTGGATTAGGGGTTCTAAGATATGAAATCAGACGCGTATCCTATACACGGCATCTCATAGCTGAAACACCACTCACAATCAAGACGTCCAAGCAACCTAAGAACACCCAAAATAAGAAAAACCCCCCACACAAACAACCAACGGTCCACAGCCAATATCCATTACAAATAAAGCGAACAACTCTCTCAACAACTGAGATAGATCACCAAAACTTTAGTTTCGCCACAGTAAGCCACTACGTAGCACTGGCACAACACAACCCCCAAATCGACTCACCGATTCTTCTCAAATGAAGACCCACAAATGAGTCTTAGAACAGCCACATCATCCATCGGAACAACATACGCCCAGAGACTCAACCCTCCAACGTATTCCCAACAGAACCCAAAGAAAATGAAAATGATAATCACCCTAACAACTGTCACCAATATTACTATAATGAATTTAAAACACCATGAAAATATCACGAATACCAATATAATACGCCAGACAGCTAACATAACCACAAATCACACACTAACACATGCTACTACTCAACTAACTGATAACGAGCTCCGAGAACACTAGAACAACACCACACACCACCACCACCCAACCACACAACAACCATACCTAATAAACAAAGTACATCTACATCCACATATAAAACTACACAACTCTAACTACACATATTCTCTCACGAACACACATCACGCATAAACTCTCTCAAACCTCTTAGACAACGCGACCACAACCAGTGCTCTACGAATACTATTAGTGCCCCAACCTATAGCTAAGAACATGCCCGCTAAACAATCTGTAAACTAACACTTACACATCCAGATAAAACGGCCACAATTATCTGTTTCACAAGACCTAAATCAACCAAATGCGACCACCATATATCTCTCACTCACTCTATAGCACTCGAAACAAACCACTTCTAGGCACCATCATCACACCACACCAGACCCACATCTACTTAGAAGCCAAATTCCAAACACCAAACCCCCCAGATAACACCGCACTCATCTCACAATAAATATTATCAAGTCTAAGACAAACTCATAAAGATATAGCACATCACCTCACCTTACTCAAATCATAACAAACTGCTTCACCCCGACAATCACATAAGGCTCTCAGAGCGCAAGCTCGATTCCGACTCTCGCGAACACCACAAGAGCATTCCGTCGTAACCAATCACTTACTCTACACTTTAGATAGCAACTCAGCAAGATCCCTCTCGAAGCTCTACCGGCTCGTCGAGCAGACAACACAAAGCCTAAGAGAGAACTAACTAGACTCACCCTCACTCTCAACACGACACGAACTCAGAACGGTAACATCGAGACACACCGTTAGACAACCACACATGAATCGTACACTTCCTAGAGAGTACTAACTCTTCACCATCCAGCTCACAATAGACAATGACTCCGAAAAATCGCACCCACCCACAACACCTCTCAACTTGAGCTCGTCGATACTCACAGACTCTATTGCACACAAATGAAGAACTGCATCCCAAAACCAACACACAAACACCACCAAACCACAAACCCCAAAACCGCGCACGCATTACACCCTCACTCGATCGAACCACAACACCGAACAGCTGCTCTATAGCACATATCGCGACAACAAAAAACTCAACTCAACCCATCAATCCGAATCTCCAGCATTCAAACTACTGAAGAAGAAATATAGATAAGGCACCACATATCCGCATGTTCACTTGATAGGAAATCAAACGATCGACACCAAAGATGAACTACAAACTACTACCTCAAGTAGCAGAGCAGAGAACAGCCACCAACAATAATCAAAAGAAATGCAATGATGAATCAAGTCTAGAAGCCATGGCCATGGCGAGTGAAATACATAGAAAGAAACTATACTACTAAAGAAGTCTAATCTCCTACAAACCCAGAAAGTTGAAGCAAAAAATGACAATAACAATCAAACACTCAATGACAGAGACATAGGGCTTCAACGCAGACTTCACACCACATAACCCCTAATACTGAATACACGAAACGCTCAGATAGCAAAGAACTAACATAACAAACAAGTAGACATACAACAAGAGAAATCTCGCAATATCAGCTACACTGCCACATGACGACAAACGATCGACCAAAAACCAATATAACTGCTACGGTGTCACTGGTGACTACTACTTGGCGAGCAATTGAATGATCTCTAAAGCATGACATCATTCTAGTAGTATCGAATCACACAACAAACAAACAAACCCGACAAAGTTACATGACATCACGAAGGAGTATTGATGATGTCTCAGATGATAGAGATCATGACAAATATCCCATAACAATAACAGAACTAAACAACAATAAACTAGGTACCAAAAAAATAGGTCTTGAATCTGCTCGTGATCCACAATTGAACTAATCCACGTTCAATTGATCATAAATCGAGCTTCAGTCCATAGGTTAAGAATCATGCTCAGCACTCATGCACACCACACCATAACATTCTTCTATTTACTCGATATAAATAGTTAGTAACCTGAATGAGCCACAAAGACATTTTATGCATCGATCCAGCGGCCCTTCACACCCTAGTTACCGCACTCAGAAGCAACTGATACCCAAGTCCACGAACAGCTATGTCTATAATATTGTAAGTCAAATAACCTACTCCCATTTTCTAGAGTCACCATAATTCATTTCTCATCTTTGACTCAACTTAGCGTCAAACGATACTGAACACTTCGACTGAATTCCACAACATGTTCGGCACCACTGGACAACTTATGACTTCCCTAAGTGAACGTTGTCATGTAACTCATTGGAGGAAGCTCGAATCGCCGGGGACTCTGTCTCCTGCCAGAACACTGGCACAAGGAGGAAGGCACAGCATTCGCCACCACTCTGGCCGTAAGTCGCCCAAGTTCCTGCGCAGACCGCAGACACAACCCAGCGAGTCCCTGATCTACAGCATAGAGGAGCTACACAATCTCCTTTTGGATCTCTATATACGACACACTCTACATACACATCCGGAACAAGACACTACACAGACATACATTGAATAGCCTTCAATTAGAGAACGCCCCTAATCAAGGCAAGGCACAAAACAGGGACTCCCTACTCTACCCCACACACCACTCCACATCAAAAAGGCACTATAACTCCCAACTTGACCTATGAATAGTCTAACGCACTATATCACTGAAGATCACATCATGAAACTCACATATTACATCAACCACCTAAGCACACAAAGAACAAATTAAGTCTGAGTCTAATCACCACACCACCCATTTGTAGAATGCATAAGCCCACCAAGGCTTCTTTTTCGGAGGTTGATCTCGTTACTCAACCTGCAAGACAATCATAGAACCACTGAGTCCCGATTGCCACCCAAGACAGAAACGCACTACTAAGAACATCACTGCATCTCAATTACAGCAAACCCCCACCTCTGGACTCGACATACACTGCCGACTGCGCAGCACTGCAACGTCTCAGCCCTCTAATACACTCACCTATCGCCGCCAATCACAAGAGATCGACACGCAAGCCTCACTTCACGCGAACATACCCGCTCTCGCAATCGCAAATCAGAACCCTGCGCGCCTACACAACTAGACTAAAACTAAAGCAAGTGGCAATCCAACTATTCCAATATAGAACCCCAACCCTACTCGAAGTAGCGCATTCCTATCAAGAATTAAACGCGCGACACAAAGACTTCTACGATCGCAACCAATAGATCTACAGGAAAATCACTCTGCACCAAGGAGACAATTAGTCCATAACACTCACTGGACAACAAACACCACTAACCCCCCACCCATCACATACCAGCTATAATAAACGCTGAAAACACGGTCCGCAATCGAAAGTTCAGTTGCTGACGACAACGCTCACCAACCACTAAGAAACAATCATTAACTCACTGGACGCATACATTATAGACCAATACCATAATACCAAACGACCGGCGACAGTAGTACGAGCATCAACTAGAAGAACAATAGTAAAGGCACACGCACACACCACATATTCCAATTTCACACAAATAAACAAACCCTTACATCTAACCATAATTGGTCAACGCTACCATAACACCAACCCCCAAACACCCACCTACAACACAGCTACACCATCCATTAACTCAGAATCTTTAAAGCACATACATCCACACCTTATCAGAAGCACCACACCACACTCAAGTACAGCAATCCACAATCCCACACACAACCACCAACACACACAAACAACATCATAACAACGCCTCATCACAATCAATGGACACACACCACCTACGACACTGACACACAAACACACCAACACACTCTCCTCTAAACAAACCAAAACACCAACTCGAGACACTACCAAGAACCTATAAAATAATAAATTATAACTAGAACCAGCAGTTTTCGAGAGAACCATATAACATCCACACCCTGATACTCTGGCCACCAGAGACCACATAGCAAACCACCCACAAACACTTACCTAAGAACAAAAAACCACAACTCCACTCCATTGACACGAGCAAGACATCTCTAGAAACAAATGAGCATCAGCACAAAATGCCGAACCAAAGAGCCACAGACTAACTACTACGACTGTCTGGCAACATAACACCAAAACGAGAATGTCTCACTGCATGAACACACTACACAAGCTCGCACAAATGAAAATATAACATCAGGATCACACCATCTGCCTCAGCCAAATTACGCCTCGAAACAACAACACCAACGCACCCTACAAGCACGATGATCTTCACGACCGTGAATAGCAGACTCCACGATCGAAACAACAACCCACCAACACACGCACCCCACCCAGACACCTCACAATTCACACAACCATGAACCTATTATCTAAGACTAACAATGAATCGCACCTGCCAAACAACATGCGCACGTACTCAGATACCAAACGATCACTCGACATACTAAGATCTCAGAAAAATAGAACTCCAACGACCAATAGACACAGAGCTCAGAAAAGCACTCAAGATGCTGAAAAAGTCTAGACTTGGATCGCAGACCATGATATTCACCTTACACTGCGCCAAATCCATATGCACACTGAATACAGCCTAACATAGCAAGAGCACAAACTATCATCCATGACCAATATAAACCACGCATTAAACGCATTCAAAATCTTCCACAACACTTGAACGAATATACCTGACACAAATGCTCCGACACACGATAACCAGACTGACCAAGACAATATTCTAAGACACAGGTTCTCAAAACGGAAGCTCACACACGCTTCATTAGCGAAATGGCAAAGAAGACTCTCCCACACAGAAAAGTCTTACCTAGAACACGACAAAAACGCAAGTCAACTGCAAACGACCAACAAGCTGGACGGAACGCACCAAAACGAAGAAAGCACCGGACCAGAAGCCGCAAAGATGAACACGACACCACTGTCACAGAACAACTCGTCTTCCAATAAACCACAATCGACAACCACCGAACAACCAAATGCACAACTAGCACGCGAAGAACAAACCCTAAAGAACCACACACCCACACCAACACTACCCCTCTAAACCTAGCCACCTCGACAACGAACAACAGCAGACGAATACCATAATCTACGACACGCCTCTATCATGCACAACAACATACCACACACTACTACATCGGATCCATACCAATTTAAACCACTCTCTCTCTCAGCAAAATCCACACGTATGAGCCACCCGCCCTGCATTGACTCATAATTATTATCAGCAACAACATACATCGTCAAACTCACACTCTCAACACAAAAAATTCGCAGAGAGTACCCTTGAGAAGATAGACGAACCACACCAAGAGGTGCAGCACGGCAACTCGCGCACCGACAAATACCGATGCCATGCTCGCTCAACAAATGCAAACGCACAAGTATAGCAACACCCAACCTACACAACGCTCGGCAGGATGAGGAACGATACTTTCACTTTCACCAAGTTCTAGAAATATAACGATTTCGAAGAACATCGTCTACTCATAATCGTAGCAATGCAAAAAGCCTAGCAGGAATTTCGATTTCTGCGCTCTCCCAACTAGCTCTCAGCACTCAAAAAGGCTATAAGTAGACTCACTCTCTTAAGGGACATTACATACTCTCATTTCAAATCTCTACTTGACAAGAAATTCCACATGCAAAATAAGCGTTTCACTCATTAAGCGTCATATCTCATCAGCTAACACATAATTAGCACTGACACCATATCTCTATACTAACCTACTCGCGCAACACACCCAAAACGTCAGCCAACAATGACCATCAATCTCAAGAGGCACATCAGATCCAACACCAACAGAAATAAGTCTCACTAACTAATACGAACAACAATATAGAACTAGGTACAACACCGAACCATACATGCAGAAGATAGGAATCACAAATTGGGAGAAACCATAGGACCGAGCATCTTGCGATCTATCCCACCAATATAGATCATAATCGAGTCTATCAAACACTTAAGCTATACTTTTCTTCAACGAAGCAAACATACGACTACACATATCAACTTTTGAAGAGACAATAGAGGCAGCAAGAGACCGGCACCCACAAGACGTTATTAGCCCTAAGAATGACTATGAAATAGTCGTTGTAGAACCCATAATATAAGACAAACACAAACAACAAAACAAAAAACAACAAAAATTGTTCGCACTAGAGCAATTTTATTTCATACCTTCCATTATCTTTACGATGATCTGTCTAGGTATGGGTATGTGTATCTTATGAGACACAAGTCTGAAGCTTTTGAAAAGTTCAAAGAATCAGACATGAAGTAGAAAAACAAATGAAAAACCATTAAGATTCTTCGATCAGATCGAGGAGTGAATACCTTAACCGAGAATTCTAGACTATCTTAAGAAAAATGCATAGTCTCTCAATGACTCCACCAGGAACACCTTAACTCAACAGAGTTTCAGAATGGAGAATCGGACTCTATTGATATGGTTGATCATGATGAGCTTCACAGATCCTGATTTCTTTGGGGACATTCATTTTTACTTCAATTTATCTATGAATAGGGTTCCCTCTAAAACGTTCCTACACACCGTATGAGATATGCATGGTAAGAAACCAGTATGAGTCATCTCAGATTTGGGGTTGTCCGACTCATGTCAAGAGACAACGAGCGATAAGTTAGAGTTTAGGTCCTTCAGAGCTCGATTCATAGGATATCCTAAAGAGTCATTAGGATACTATTTCTACATTCCAGAAGACCACAATGTGATTGTGAGTCGAATGCCATCTTTCTTGAAAAATAGTTATTCAAGATAGCGGCATTGAAAGCAGATTAAGCTTGATGAGAAAGTCTCACAAGTACAACGAGCTAAGGACAATTGAACCAAATCAGGTTGAGCCAATAAGCACTACCTCCTCCACCTCGTAGATCGAAAGAGTTTTTCATCCTCCTGAAAGATACTTAGGTATTATTTCAGAGAGTAGAGAAATGCCTCGTAGGTAATGGTGTCATGGTGATGATCCCAAAACCTACAACGAGGTGATATCAGATATCGACTCCGAGAAATGGCTAGAGGCAATGTAGTTAGAAATTGACTCGATGCACTCAACAAGTCTGGACCTTGGTAGATCACAGACAGGTATTGTCCTATTGGGAGAAAGATTGGTGGTGGGAATGTGGAGACATTCAAGGCTAGACTAGTGGCAAAAGGTTATAGTCAATGTGAAGGCATTGACTATCAGATACCTTTCCTGGCTATGCTAAAATCCATCCGCATTGCTTGCATTGCAGCCTATTTGATTATGAAATATGGCAAATGGATGAAAAATGATATTCTTAAATGATATCTTGAGGAAGATATCTATATGGAACAGTCGCTAGTTTCACATGCAGTGATTACATAAGGTTTGCAAGTGCAAAGGTCCATATATGGACTAAGCAAGCAATCGGAGCTGGAACACTCATTCAATGATTGATCAAAATTTGGTTTCATCAAAATGAAGAGGAATCGTGTTTCAAAAAGGTCAGTGGGAGTGATGTTGTTTCCTCGTTTGTACGTGGATGACATCCTCTTATTGGGAATGATATTCCCATGTTGATGTCAAAATATGGTTGTCCAGGAATTCTCCATGAAAGACTAGGTGAACATCCTTTATTCTAGGAATTAAGATTATAGGATAGACCGAATAGGATGCTAGGACTTTCAATAAGATGTACATACAGGAAGTACTAAAGAGGTTTAGTATGAAAACTCTAAGAGGGGATTAATACCCTTCAGACATGGTCTTCCAAGAAGATGTGCCCTAGCACCCTAGAAAATAGAATGATGAGCAGATCCTTATCTTCTGCAATAGGGAGCCTCATGTATGCATGCTATGTACATGACCTGATATAGCCCATGCTGTGAGTGACAAAGCAGATATCAGTCAATAGGTGAAGAACCTGACTTCTATGAAATGTATCCTTAAGTACTTAAGAAGAACTAAGGATATGATGTTGGTCTTTGGTAATGGAGAACTCCAAGTCCAGGGATCGACTTTCATGTCGATGTAGATCGAAAGTCGAGATTGGGATCTGTTTGTGTGCAATGCTGTTGCTGAATAGTTCAAGCAAACCATGAAGCAGATTCCATCATAAGCAGAATATATCGCTGCATCAGAGGCTGTGAAGGAAGCATTCTGGTACAAGTTTCTGCAAAATTGGAGTAATGATCAGATGCCATTCTCTGTACTGCGACAGTGGCCATAGCCCTGCTAAGGAGCTGAGGTCTCACCAAAAATCAAGCACATTGAGCGGCGATACCACCTCATCCGCGATTACCTTGAGAAGGGTTACGTCGAGGTCAAGAGAGTCAACTCCACAGATAATGTGGCAGACCCACTTACAAAGCCATTGGGCCAGCAGAAGATCGAAGCCCACCTTGAGAAGATGGGACTTAGACTTGTAGCCAATTGGCTTTAGGACAAGTGGGAGATTGTTAGATATATGTGCCCTAGAAGCCAGAATTGGCTGACACTTGTAATACACTTCTAGGGGCAAAATTATAATTTTGACTATAATCAATAAAATGGATTATTTTCTATCACATATGTGTATTTAGTGTCTGTGATACATCCTTTGAGTTAATGGTAATGATAATTCATATTTTCAAGAGTTGAAAATTTAAGACATGAATAATCATTATTAACTCATAAAATGCTCCCGACCATAGGATCATCACGAGGATGGTGATTGATCCGAAAGGTTGGTGTACAATCGCTTCTCTTTAGTAGATGAGTCTTGAGTCTATGGTGTGGAGACACCGAAGCGAGAGTACAGGTACTCGTTAGAGAACGAGGGCACTGAGCGTGACCACCTCGAGTAGTCATTAGGAAGTCTACCTTCTCGTCAATGACTGACTCGATGCTGCAGTAGTGTGTCTGGTTCTTTGACCTGAGGTGCATCGGCAGTTCACCTTGAGGGTGTTATAGTTTGACTACACCATTACTCGGTCTCCTAGCCATATGGAACCCTGAGGTGTATGTTGGCTATAGCATGTTCATTGTAGGAACTGGATTGCATCAAGATGGAATCTATCTACCTCGGTGGTAGAGGAGCAGCCCTATGATGATCATGAGAATCAAGTCTAGAAGCCATGGCCATGGCAGAGTGAAATAATAGAAAGAGTTTCTATTTAGATTTTCACATCGGACTTGAATCGAATGATTACATCATATGACAGAAACTAGGGTTTGACGAGTTCACCTTAACCCTAATCTGATCGGGGCTCAAGATAGAAGAACTTAATCACACAGGTAGCTGCACCAAGAGGTTCGCATTCAGCTCTGATGGGTTGCCACCATATACTGCTAGGTGTCACTGGTGGATTTTGGGAGCAATTAGAATGATTTAGATGATCGATCATTCTAGCTGTTCGAATCAGAAGAGTTCTGATCCATCGAAAGGAGTTTCGATGATGTCGATGATAGAGATCATGACATATCCCATTACCATACAGAACTGAACCTAACTGGGTCACACAAACAAGGGTTTGAATCTGGTGATCATCAATTGAACTGATCCAGTTCAATTGATCTGAATGAGATTCAATTAGGTTCAAGAAAATCGTGCTAGCACTCGATTGAACCTAACGTTCTTCTTTTACTATCATAAATAAGTTGTCCTGACTGAGCCAAAGGAGTTTGTGCTCGATCAGAGGCCTTCACTTGGTCTGACTGGAGCCTTGTCCAAGTCAGAAAAGGGTTGTCTTATTTTGTAAGACAATACCTGCCATTTTTGGTCACCTGCCATTTCTCGTCCTTTGACTTTGGTCAAAAGTTGACCTTTGACTGGTCAAATGTTGACCATTGACACTTTGACTTCTGTCCATGTGTCATGCACCTATTGGAGAGCTGGTGGGGGCTTGTCCCCCTGCCAGAACCTGGCAAGGAGGAGGGCGCACGCACGCCACCCTTGGCGTGTGCCCAAGCTGGAGGCGCCCAGGAGTCCCTGTTGGATAGGGACTCCATCTCCTTTTTGGATTCCGATTAGACTTCTCCTAAGAACCAAGTTTGACTGATCTTAGGCACCATCTAAGGAGGAATCCAAGGGACTCTATTCCCACCAATCAGATTTAGATCTGATTTCACAAAGGATTGTGATTGGTTGGGAAGAAGAGGAGTTGGATCACGCATAGTCTATAAATAAGACCCTGCGCCCAACTTAAGGAAGATCTGAAATTCGAGAATTCTCCGTGCTCCAAGGCTGGTTCTCTCCTCCTCCTCCCCAAGCCCATCTTCTCCCTCTCCTCTCCATGCCCAAAGTGGTTTGGGATCCAAGTTGGTGCAATCCAGATGAGAGAAAGGCGATAGAAAGCTAGAAGGCTGCGCTGCTGCAAAGGATAATTGCTGATCTTCGAAAGGTGTTTTGAAGATCCTCCAAATCAGATCCAGATCTGATTTTTAGAGATGTGATAGAGAAGAAGAGGATCTCTTGATCCAGTCTAAGTGGATACCGATAGAGGCCAGGCACTTGCATGGCTAGATCCAGAACCTTCCACTGCATACAGGATCATCAACGGGTAATAGGATTATCCTACATCAAGGTAAATTAAATATGATTTAATTTATCTATATTTTATTTTTAATATTAGAATAATAAAGATCAGATATGAAATATCTCAGATCTAATTTGGATCAAAGAGAAAAAATTTTGAAATATATCTCTTGATCCGATCAGATCTGAATGAACCTGGTCAGGACTTTTCCTTGAATAGAAAGAAGGCCACCAATGTGAAGATCTTATTTTTTTGATTCAGATGAAATAAATTTCAAGCAAAACAGACTTCAAAAGAGATCAAAATTGAATTTCAAAAAAAAAAACTCGGTTCGATTCAAATCGGTTCAGCAGACCATCCGGCTCGACCGCATCAGTAGACCGACTCGCTGATGCAGCGCTGACGGTAGGCTGACGTCAGCATTTTTCGTGGCGCATGGTGGACCAACTTAAGGGTATTTCGAAAATTTCACATGAAGAAGCACACTTTGATTGGTTGAAGATCGCGGTGGTCCATGCAACACTAAGCTCGCGTATGGTCTACAAAGGGTAATTTGAGAATTTTGTTTGATCCGATGGGCGCCTTTCACTGAGATTTGATCGAACGGTCGAAAAGCATGCGCTGACGAACGGCATCCACAGCTCCCGATCGAGATCCAATGGCTGAGATTCATCCCGATGTTAAACTAAAGATCAGAAGCCTTCTTTCTATGCGATCGAATGGCCCAGATTCAATCTAATGCTTGATCCGACAGCTGGCATGAATTTCGACTTGATTTGGGATATTTTAAAAAGTTTTTAAGTAATTTTTGGACCATTTGATCCACATCTAATGGTCAGAATCATCAAGAATCCTAATTTGAGTTGTTTTGAGAGTTTTAAACCTAATTTTTAAAGGATTTTGGAAAAGAATCGATTTCTTAGCCTATAAAACCTGCTATTGCTGTAGACAAAAAAAAAAAGAGGGGAGTCGGAGAGAAATAAAAAAAAAGAGAAAAAGGGAGAGAGTCAGAGAAATTAAAAAAAAAAAAGAAGAGAAAGAGAGGAGAGAGGTAGAAAGAGAAGAGAGATTTTTGAGAGAAAAGAAAGGGTTTGTAATTTTTTTCTTTTCTTCTTCCAACAATCAAGACATCGATCAAGGAGCCTCTTCTTCTTCACCAAGTTCTCCACACCAAGAGCAACGGACAATCAATTTCAGCAATCAAACAGTCTAATTTCTCTATACTTTTTATTTTATTTGCTGCTTTTGAACTTGTTATCATGAACTAAATTTTTTTTACTAAGGATAAGGTGTAGCCACTCTTTTGATGCAATATTCAGTGTGATTTATTTTTAATCTTAAATTTTATTCATGAGGAGTATATAAATCTGATCTTAATGCTTTTAGATTACTGGCCATCTTCTAATTGATCTGATGAACATAGATGTTACGGACCAAGTACATCTATGTTATTGCTTCTTGATTATATACCTTGTATTATGAATCAAATTAGAATTCATATGCATGCGAGAATTTTAGTGCGCTTTGGATGCAGCGTATTTTAATTAGAGGGTTTCACAAAACTTAATGCATTAATATTTATTTAAATTATACCTGGACCAAAGGGTAATTAATAAATATTGATAGTTTTGCTATGCCTGGACCAAAGGGTAGTGAATAAATTAGGAGACTCCACCGTCACATGAAATAAAATTAATCTAATAACCTGAATATTGTATTGACTGAGTTGGTGAACCGATTGCCTTAGTAATCCATTGCTCTTAAGTTTAAAACCCTAATAATTACACTCTCTCTATTTTCTTAAAATTTTTAATTATTTTTTTATTTTGTTCTTTAATTTCTTATTCTCATAAATCGATCTTCTAAATAAAGCATAGGAAAGAGCTTTTCAGTACTTATTTTCCAATCCTCTAGGGATGATACTCTACTCATTCACTTTATTACTTGATCGACTGGTGCACTTGCCATAGCTATAAATTAGCACGCATCAAGTTTTTGGCGCCGTTGCCGGGGATTGTGTCTAAAATAATATTGAAATTTTGATCCTAGCTTTACTTTAGAATTTTATTTTAAATTTTTATTATTTTTTTAAAAAAAATATTTTGTTTAGTTTCTGATATGTACTGGACATAATAACTTACTACCTTTAGATCTAAAAATTGAAAGAACCATTAGAAGACTACAACAAGAAAGAAACATGGCAGCTGAAGATCCTAACGACATCAATCTAGGATTGGATATGGCGACTGAAGGATAGCATGAAGCTATTCGACCAGTACATCATCCATTAAATGATTACATCACACCATCTGTAGCCGATGCAGCTTCGAGCATCAGGAGACCGCCTGTGCGAGCAAACAACTTCGAAATAAAATTGGCGATGATCCAGATGATTCAATCAACTATCCAATTCAGTGGACACGTGCATGATGATCCGAATGCCCATATTTCTAATTTTCTTGAACTTTGTGATACTTTTAAAATTAATGGAGTGTCGGATGATGCTATTAGATTAAGGTTATTTCCTTTCTCTTTATGGGATAAAGCTAAGAGTTGGCTTCATTCTCTTCCTGCAGGTTCTATCACAACTTGGGATGTCCTAGCCCAAAAATTCTTAGCCAAGTACTTTCCACCTTCCAAGACTGCCAAGATGCGCAACGATATCACTTCTTTTATGCAGATGGACATGGAGACACTATATGAGGCTTGGGAGCATTTCAAGGAATTGCTGAGGAGATGTCCACATCATCAACTACCCATATGGCTTCAGGTACAAACTTTCTATAATGGTTTATCTCCTACTAATCGTTCTATGATTGATGCAGCAGCAGGAGGAACCATTAATCAAAAAATGGAGGAAGAAGCCTTCGATCTGATCGATGAGATGGCATCAAATAGCTATCAATGGCAGACAGAATGCATGATGCCAAAAAGACTAGCAGCTGTGCAGGGAGTAGATTGCGTGCCAACCTTACTAGCTGAAATTGCAGCCCTTAGAGCCAAAGTCAACAACTTGAAAGGGAACAGCTATGCATGTTCAGAGCATTACTTATGACCTATGTGGAGGAGGACATGATACGAGCAATTGCCAGACAGGTAATCCTTTTGCTAAAACAACTAATATAGCTAATTATATTGGTAATTTTTTCAGGCCGCAACAAAACAATCCCTACTCCAACACATACAATCAAGGGTGGAGGCAGCACCCAAATTTCTCATGGAGCAATCAAAATGCAGCACAACAGCCACCCCGAGGATTCCAAGTACCTGAAAAGAAGTCCAACATGGAAGAGCTGATGGTCAAATTTATGCAAAATCCAAGAAGCAACTATAAAAAATTTGGAAGCCAAACTTAGGCAGGACCAAGCAGCAGCAATTCGAAACTTGGAGATGCAAATAGGTCAAATGGCTAAGATAATCTCTGAGAGACCTCAGGGATCCTTGCCAAGCAACACAAAGACCAATCCAAGGGAGCAAGTCAATGCTATCACCCTAAGAAGTGGTACAAAGCTGGAGGAGCCACATCAGAAAGAAAGAGACTGAAGAGCCAACTACAAATAAGGAACCATCAACTAAAATTCATCAGTCACCAAAACAACCAGCAGATGGATGGTCTCCAGGTATATGATTTGCTGATCCAAATGTGAAGCCCTACGTGCCACCACTACCATTCCCAGAGAGACAAATACAGCATCCAGATAAGAAATTTTCTAACTTTTTCAAAATTTTAAAGAATTTACATATTAATATTCCTTTTGTAGATGCTATTACTCAAATGCCCAGGTATGCCAAGTTTCTCAAAGAAATCCTAACAAATAAGAAAAAGCTGAAGGAGCATGAGAGAATAAATTTGAATGAAGAATGCTCAGCAATACTTCAAAATAAATTACCATAGAAGCTAAAAGATCCAGGGAGTTTTACTATCCCTTGCATTATTGGTGATTGTAGTTTTGATAAAGTTTTATGTGATTTAGGAGCAAGCATATTAATCTCATGCCTTTTTCTATTTTCAGGAAGCTGGGTCTAGGAGAACCGAAAGCCTACCACTATTACTCTTCAATTAGCCGACAGATCCATTAAATATCCAAGAGGTATAGTGGAGGATGTCTTGGTAAAGGTAAACAAGTTTATTTTTCCTATTGATTTTATTATTCTTGATATGAAAGAAGATTATGATGTACCCCTTATTTTAGGGAGACCCTTTTTAGCTACTGGAGGAGCTTTAATAGATGTTCAACAAGGAAAAATTAATTCTTAGAGTCCAAGATGAACAAGTTACTTTTAATATTTTCAAAGATACTAAACATCCTGATGATAATCAAACTTATTTTCTAATTGATATTATTGACAATCCATTATATGAGAATTCTATAGAAAATAGGTTTGAGACTATAAAAGCTAGCAATGTCAATTGATTGAAAAGGGACTCGACCAAACATGAAAGTATTCCAATTGAAGTGGCACCAGATTGATTCAACTTTAGAACTCAAAGAAAGTCAAGCTGAAGACTATAAATCAGAACTACTAGATAGGTTGTTTCTTTTCTTTTTAGTTTTGATCAATTTTTCTTTTCTTTTATTTTTTAATAATTTATTATTGCTCTTTTACTGCTCTGGTGTGTATTTTCAATTTTGTAGAAAAACCAATGAGAGCTCAAGCAAAATTTCAAAGCTCCAAAGAACCAAATTGAACCAATTCAGGTGTATTTCTTCCTATCTTTTATTACACCCTTTATTTTTCTTTCTCCTTTAAGACAATGTAAAAAAAATAAAGTAAAATAATTTTAAAAAAACCCATATGTCAAGAAGAAAATCTTGAGCAAGATAGACTGGACAAGTGATAATAGATAGAATTATTTGCTAATAAATGTAACGAGTTAAAGAAGTAGATTAGTTGGTCAACTTTTAGCAGTCTAGTTAGGTCATTAAAAGACTATTAGCACTTCTTATTGCACATGCACACTAACAAGGCAAAGTAGGTATTGATTATAAGGCCAACTAAGGATTCAATTATCGCTGAAAATTATTAATTAATATATATTCTAATTAAAGAAATTTGAATTTAAGGAAAGAGCTACCTGCCTAAAAATAAAGTGAAAAAGATAGAGTATATGCGGATTGCCCAAAGCCTAGTAACTGGGTCTCTGCACCTAGGTTAAGTGTGGAAATTCACGTAAAATGATAAAGGGAAGGCCAAGATGCTCAGCACAGTAAAAAAAAAAAAAAAAGAAAGGCAGTGTGAAAGCTACCTTAATTCATGAGTATAAAATTGAGAATGTATAGAAAATTGACCAAAATAGGTGATAAGAGAGGATACTTTTGTTCTTTTAATTTAATACTGAAATGCTAAAGTTAGTCATCACGAACATAAGTGCTATAGATCTTTGATGTACTCTAAGGAAGTTTTTAATTGTATTGACTGAAAAATTTGCTTCTGAAGCTCAATGCTTAATTAGCAGTATTTTCTAAACTTTTTGACCTTTAGTTCTAGATTTTATCTTTATGATGGATAATCTTATTGAAACATGGTATTAAATAAAACATTGCTAAAGGACTAGCAATGACTAAGTTAGGGGGTGTGATAAGTGATAAAAATATACTAATAAAAGTATTAAATTATAAAATAAATTAATCTATTTCTTTAGAAATTGATATTTTTATTATTCTTATGCAGGAAAGAAGGCCACCAATGTAAAGATCTTATTTTTCTAGTTTAGATGAAATAAATTTCAAGCAAAACGGACTTCAAACGAGCCCGAAATTGAATTTCAAAAAAAAAAAAAAACCCAGTTTGGTTCAAATCGATTCAGAAAATTGGCTCAATAGACCGTCCAGCTCGATTGCATCAGTAGACCGACCCACTGATGCAGTGCTGACAGCAGGCTGATGTCAGCATTTTTTGCAGTGCACGATGGACTGACTTGAGGGCATTTCAGAAATTTTACATGAAGAAGCACACTCCGATTGGCTGAAGATCATGGTGGTCCATGCAACACTGAGCTCGCACATGGTCTATAGAGGGTAATTTGGGAATTTTGTTTGATCCGATGGGTGCCTTTTACTGAGATTTGATCGGACGGCCAAAAAGCAAGTGCTGACAAACGGCATCCACAGCTCCCGATCGAGATCCAACGACTGAGATTCATTCCGACGTTAAACTAAAGATCAGAAGCTTTCTTTCTACGTGATCGAATGACCCAGATTCAGTCTAACGCTTGATCCGACGGTTGGCATGAATTCTGACTTGATCTGGGATATTTTAAAAGGTTTTTAAGTGATTTTTGGACTATTTGATCAACATCTAACGGTCAGAATCATCTAGAATCCTAATTTGAGTTGTTTTGAGAGTTTTAAACCTAATTTCTAAAGTTTTTTGGGGAAGAATCGATTTCTTAGCCTATAAAACCTACTGTTGCCGTAGAGAAAAAAAAGTGGGGAGTCGGAGAGAAATAACAAAAAAAAAGAGAGTGAGAGAAAAAAAAAGAGAAAAAGGAGAGAGTTAGAGAAATAAAAAAATGAAAAAGAAGAGAAAGAGAGGAGAGAGGTAGAAAGAGAAGAGAGATTTTTGAGAAAAAAGGAAGGATTTGTAATTTTTTTCTTTTCTTCTTCCGACAATCAAGACATCGATCAAGGAGCCTCTTCTTCTTCACCAAGTTCTCCACACTAAGAGCAATGGACAATCAATTTCAGCAATCAAACAGTCTAATTTTTCTATGCTTTTTATTTTATTTGCTGTTTGTGAACTTGTTATCATGAACTAAATTTTCTTTTACAAGGCTAAGGTGTAGCCACTCTTTTGATGCAATATTCAGTATGATTTATTTTTAATCTTAAATTTTATTAATGAGGAGTATATAAATCTGATCTTAATGCTTTTAGATTACTGGCCATCTTCTAATTGATCTGATGAACATAGATGTTACGAACCAAGTGTTAGATATATGTGCCCTAGAAGCCAGAATTGGCTGACACTTGTAATACACTTCTAGGGGCAAAATTATAATTTGAACTATAATTAATGAAATGGGTTATTTTCTATCACACCTGTGTATTTAGTGTCTGTGATACATCCTTTGAGTTAATGGTAATGATAATTCATATTTTCAAGAGTTGAAAATTTAAGACATGAATAATCATTATTAACTCATAAACAGCTCCCGACTATAGGATCATCACGAGGATGGTGATTGATCCGGAAGGTTAGTGTACGATCGCTTCTCTTTAGTAGATGAGTCTTGAGTCTACGGTGTGGAGACACCGGAGCGAGAGTACAGGTACTCATTAGAGAACGAGGGCACTGAGCGTGACCACCTCGAGTAGTCATTAGGAAGTCTACCTTCTCGTCAATGACTGACTCGATGCTGCAGTAGTGTGTCTGGTTCTTTGACCTGAGGTGCATCGGCAGTTCACCTTGAGGGTGTTATAGTTTGACTACACCATTACTCGGTCTCCTAGCCATATGGAACCCTGAGGTGTATGTTGGCTATAGCATGTTCATTGTAGGAACTGGATTGCATCAAGATGGAATCTATCTACCTCGGTGGTAGAGGAGCAGCCCTATGATGATCATGAGAATCAAGTCTAGAAGCCATGGCCATGGCAGAGTGAAATAATAGAAAGAGTTTCTATTTAGATTTTCACATTGGACTTGAATCGAATGATTACATCATATGATAGAGACTAGGGTTTGACGAGTTCACCTTAACCCTAATCTGATCGGGGCTCAAGATAGAAGAACTTAATCACACAGGTAGCTGCACCAAGAGGTTCGCATTCAGCTCTGATGGGTTGCCACCATATACTGCTAGGTGTCACTGGTGGATTTTGGGAGCAATTAGAATGATTTAGATGATCGATCATTCTAGCTGTTCGAATCAGAAGAGTTCTGATCCATCGAAAGGAGTTTCGATGATGTCGATGATAGAGATCATGACATATCCCATTACCATACAGAACTGAACCTAACTGGGTCACACAAACAAGGGTTTGAATCTGGTGATCATCAATTGAACTGATCTAGTTCAATTGATCTGAATGAGATTCAATTAGGTTCAAGAAAATCGTGCTAGCACTCGATTGAACCTAACGTTCTTCTTTTACTATCATAAATAAGTTGTCCTGACTGAGCCAAAGGAGTTTGTGCTCAATCAGAGGCCTTCACTATGGTCTGACTGGAGGTTGTCCAAGTCAGAAAAGGTTGTCTTATTTTGTAAGACATTACCTGCCATTTTTGGTCACCTGCCATTTCTTGTTCTTTGACTTTGGTCAAAAGTCTACCTTTGACTGGTCAAATGTTGACCATTGACACTTTGACTTTTGACCACATGTCATGCACCTATTGGAGAGCTGGTGGGGGCCTGTCCCCCTGCCAGAACCTGGCAAGGAGAAGGGCGCACGCCACCCTAGGCGTGTGCCCAAGTTGGAGGCGCCTAGGAGTCCTTGTTGGACAAGGACTCCATCTCCTTTTTGGATTCCAATTAGAGTTCTTCTAAGAACCAACTTTGACTGGTCTTAGGCACCCTCTAAGGAGGAATCCAGGGGACTCTATTCCCACCAATCAGATTTAGATCTGATTTCACAAAGGGTTGTGATTGGTTGGGAAGAAGAGGAGTTGGATCACGCTTAGTCTATAAATAAGACCCTGCGCCCAACCCAAAAATAATCAAGAATCAATTTCCCACGCCCCAAGGCTGCCTCTCCCCTCCTTCTCCATGCCATAGCTCTTCTCCCCTTGCTCTCCACGTCCAAAAGTGTTTTGGATTTGGTTGGTGCGATTCAGATCAAGAAAAGGCGAGATCAAAAGCAAGAAGGCTGCGCTGCTGCAAAGGACGACTGCACATCTTCAAAAGAGTTTTGAAGATCCTCCAGATCAGATCCAGATCTGATTTTTGGAGGTGTGATAGAGAAGAAGAGGATCTCCAGATCCAACCCGAGTGGATACCGGTAGAGGCCAGGCGCTTGCGTGGCTAAGATCCAGAACCTTCCGCTACAAACAGGATCATCAACAGGGTAATAGGATTACCCAGATCAGGTAAATTAAATTTGATTTAATTTATCTTATTTTATTTTATTTATTAAAATATAAGAATTAGATCTGAAATATATCAAGATCTGATTGAGAACAAGAAAAAATTTTTGAAATATATCTCTTGATCTAATCAGATCTGGACGAACCTGGACCGGGAAATCAAGATTTCCCTTCAACTGGTATCAGAGCCATGGTTCAAAAATTGTTTAGATCTGATTTTAATTTTATTTTAATTAGAAAATAAAGTGATTTTAGATGTCACATGAGATGTGATTAGATCTAAAATTATAAAAATTAAAATTAAATGATTTGGATCTAAGAACATGAAGATATGCATGACTAGTTCTAGAATAGAATAGTTCTATAGAATAGTTTTGCATGTCTTTGATTTAATCTGATTAAATCATATTTTAGATTTTCTTATTTACTATTTTCTGATATTATAAGTATTATAATAACATCTGATAAACAACAAAAAATAATTATTTAATTTTAAATATCATATGAGATATGATAGATTGCATGACTAGACTAGTTGTAAGAATAGTTCTACATAATTATCTAGATTAGAATTTATTTTGATTAGATCAATTTAAATCTAATTTTTTAGATTATTATGTGATAATTTAGATCTGAAAATATGCATGATTTGATACATGAGATGTAATGCAAAATATGCCTTGATTAGATCTAAATTTGTATATAGAGATATATGAATAGATTTATAACTATTTTGTAGATTTACATGTTCCTGATTAAGGCGTTCCTTTTGGCCGTCCGGTCATAAGAACGAAGAAGGTTTAAAGGCCCTCTCTTCCCATTCGATGGGTGTTTCTTATGACGTATAGGGGTGCTTGCGCGTGTTGCCTTAATCAGAAACCCAAAACTTACTTTCTGCAAACCCTAGATCCTGAAACCCTAGGATTTATTGTGCATATTTTGTTTATGAACCCAACTTAATTAAGAAATTAAGTTTATGGATATTAATTAGGTCTAAAATTGAGAATTTCAGATCTAAGACATATTCATAATACTGGGTTCGGCTTGGGTAGCTCAATTAGTCTAAAGCGGTTGATCAAACCAAATCAAGAGTTGGTTAGATGGGATCAATAATGCTTAAAATTGACCAGGCCTAATAGGATTAAGTCTGGGTCAAGATCGAGTCACGATCAAGCAAGACCTAATTATGGCTCAGAGGTTAGAGTCTGGATTGTAGGCTAACCCAATTGGGTTTGACTCAACAATTTTGGTGTCTAAGGTAAGTTTGGCACAGACGACCGACTGGTTTTTAATTGAAGCTACTCCTGAATGCGTTCTTATGCGACAGTTAAACGGCAATATCTCCTTCCACCGGTCTCACTTTACCTGGCCATATCTATTGACACAGTTTTGATCTGAGGTAGTCAATAATCGAGCTGACCCATGCCACTAGGTTAGTCATAATTGTTATGATAAGCCCAAGTCTAGTTTAATGAGACCTGAATCAATTCTCCTAAGAAAAGATTAAGTCCGAGGTCTTCGACATTGTAGATGTGCGGGCCTTCCGCGGGTTTGATTGTTCTCGGCTGGATACAGATGGCTCAGTTGCACGGGAAGATGCAAACCTGTCTATTAGGCATTGAATGCTATGGGCTGGAGGATGAGTTGGGCTCAATATTCCGGATACGGTGAGAGACCCAATTAGGACACCCAGTCCATGCAAATGGTGGGTCTGACTTAACTAAGGAGTGGACAATATTCCGGATACCGGTGAGATTCATGAATTAGAGACCAAGTTTGGGTGCACCATGATTAGAGAATATTGAACAAGAGTTGTTTCAACTATTGGCTAACCCATCACCAAAAACTGTTAGGTGAGGTGATGAGTCAGTTGGATGAACCGCAACCACCCACTAGAAATCATCAATCGCGGAGATTTTCGCATCTCTACAGAGGGAAGTGTAGGGATCCAAGAAAAATAGTGGGAGCTAATTTGTTTAAAAATAAAATCCTAAATAAATTGGTCAAGTCAAAATTACAGTACTAACTAGAATCTTTGACTCTCTATAGAAAAATGTCTGCGTCCAACCAACTGGCACGTATCCTAAACGCACATAGACTGAGTCTAGACCAATTATAAGATTGTCTCAGGAACTACAAAATTGTTTTGGGTTCAGAGAATTTTAACACATGTTTTGGACCAGGACCCTCCACCTTACCAGCTCGTCCATCCACTGAACAGAGAGAGTCTCTGGAAAAATGGATTGATGAAGACAAATAGGCCAGATACAACTACA